>ML786690.1:886988-900307 GCA_009831015.1 Picea engelmannii | reverse complement strand
ACTTTTGATTTAAATTGATGATAGTTGCTAATGAATGAAAGAAGACAATGAATGCATCTCTTGAATAAGAGTTTTGTCCTTCTAGCATTTGATAAGTCTTAGAACTAGTTCGAACATCTCTTGAATGCTTACTGTTGATACTCATTAGGAAAACAATTGTTGATTACTGTTATGAGATCTATTAATAGGACTTCTGAACATAAGCTTAGCATCTCTTCCATATTCAGCCTTTAGAATAGGTTTTGGGTTATTCCCATTAAAAAAATAAAAGTTATCTCTTAATTCTATATTTTGGATGTGCCTCTAAGTCTTACAAACACTGGATTGACAATCATTTGCACTCTAATTTACATCAGTAGATTGGAGCCTAATAGGAAGTCCATAGAGAACTTTATTGTGTGCATATGGGTGTGAAGAAGATGTATGTAGATATAAGGAAACTCTTCTTCTGGGTAGGCATGAAGCGCGATGTAGTCCATTTCATCGTCAAGTGCCTAGAATGTCAACAAGTGAAAGTCGACCACCATCACCTGGCAGGCCTCCTACAACCACATGATGTTCCTATGTCCAAGTGGGAAGTCATCTCTATGGATTTTGTTTTGGGGTTTCCGCTCACATCTCATAGACACAATGCCATTCTTGTGATAGTGGATAATTTAACCAAGAGTGCTCATTTTATTCCGGTTAGAGACACTTACAATGTCACTGATGTGGCACGTGTGTTTGTAAATGAGGTTATTCATTTGCACGGGATACCTAAGAAGATCATTTCAGATCAGGATTCTAGATTCACTTCTAGGTTTTGAACAAGTTTACAGTCAGCGTTGGGGACTCAGTTGAACTTAAGCACAACTTATCATCCTGAAACAGATGGGAAAACTGAGAGAGTAAATCAAGTCATGGAAGACATGCTTAGGATGTATGTAATGGATAATCAAACCCAGTGGGAGAAGTACCTACCTTTGGTAGAGTTTGCCTATAATAACAGTTTTCATAGCTCCATCGGAATGCCACCCTACGAAGCTTTGTATGGAAGGCCATGCAGAACACCATTAAGTTGGGATAGACTAGAAGACCGAGTAACAATTGGGGCAGAATTGATTCAAGAGATGGAGGAACAGGTGATTCAGATTAGGTAGAGACTAAAGGAATCACAGGATAGGCAGAAAAGTTATGTGGATGCACACAGGACCGACCAAAGTTATGAAGTGGGAGACCAGGTTTTCATTCATATCAGGCCTAATAAGAGTACCATACGGTTTGGGAAGGGGACAAAGTTGTCACCTTGATTTATAGGACCGTTCAGAATCCAAGAGAAAATTGGACCCATTTCCTATCGTCTTGTACTGCCACCCCACTTGCATAAAACTCACAATGTTTTTCATGTATGTGTTTTACGTCATTATGTTGCTGATGAACCACATAAACTAAATTGGAAGGAATTGCAGGTATCGGACGTGGGAACCCTCACGGTAGAACCATTACGCATATTGGACCATAGAGTCCGACAGCTCAGGAACCATCTGGTAGACTAAGTTAAGGTCCAGTGGGACAAGTATAGTCCAGGATCTGCTACTTGGGAAGACGCCGAGACACTACGACGAGAATATCCCTCACTTTTTTGACCACCTCAAGAATATGTTTCTCAAAGGTTGGGTGTATTTAACACCACCTTTTGACTTAGACAGACATGATTACCTGAGGCCTATATACTTTATTTTCTAGTCACAATGAAACTATTAAGTGATACACTTAAACTTTAAAATGTATGAAATTTTATGAATGTTTAAATGTTATTGATGATGATGTATGTAAAGTGATCTATTGTGAGAATGTGAATTTAATGAATGTTTAAATGCTATTAGAATGATGTTGGATATGATGCAATCTATTTTGGGTAAATGATAATCTTATGAATGGGTGTCGAAATTGAATTATGGGATATTATGAGATCTATTTCTAACTGGAAAACTTTGATGTTAAGTTGTTGGTACAGGGATACCAAATAGAAATGATGATTGTATGCAATTACATGATGATAATGCATAGAAATGTATGAGTTTGTGTTACAGACTAATCTACAGGTTATGGGCTATGAAATAGCCAAGGGATAAAGATGATGAAAGTGGATATCATGAAAACTAGCCGAGAAGCATTATGGTATGAATATAGTATGTGAAATTATATTGGTTTTGATGCATTGCTATGATATGTGGACCAGTGCAGGATTTTAGGTGATGACACTGCCCAAAACCAAATAAACGATGACAAAACCCCCAACAACACGGTGCCACTGTATATTCCATTGTAGGGTGTGGACCCTAGTTATGATTAGGAGGGGTGGACACATTTCCCACCGTGTATCCTCCGAAACCTGAAGTCATGGGAGGACGGTGTTAGTTTACGCTCCCCAATACGTGTGATGATGACTGTCAGATGCCTGCTAGGGAAGCTTGGTCGAGATAGCGACACTTATGCTTACGGGTTCTATTTGGAGTTAGGTCAATATAGTTGACGCTCCAAGATAGTCTAGCAGAGGAAGGATAGGAATGGAGACGGAAGTAAGTTAGGGAGGAATGATGAGTAGAAATAGTTGAGAAAGTATGGAGATTTGTCTTGTGGTGGAATTTAATGTTTTAACTTCTAAAAAAAAAGAAGAAATGTGTATATATGAATATTCATAATTACGTAATTAAACCACAATTGTCTAAATAAAATTGTTGAACTGGATAATAGTAATTAAATGATTTCTCAAACAATTGATTGGTTTGTTGTCTTTTATAAAAGACTAGTCTTGTTGATTGGATTGGAAGCATACATAAATTACTAAAGGATGATAGTTTTTGATTATTAGTACATGCACGAGACTTGTATGTACTAGCTACACATGCATTTCTTGTACATATACACTAGTATGTATGAGTTTTCTTAATTTACTTACTGATAATTTCAGTTAATTGTTATGAATGTGTGAACCATGTCTCTTTTCCTTTGTACCATAAGATACCTTAACTTCGGGACAAAGTTTCCTGAAGGGTGGGTGTATGTAACAACCCTAGTTGAAAATATGCTTAGGGATTATTAAGCAAAATTAATTAGGTGATTAATTGTCCTAACATGGTTTTAACTAAACAAAGATTGGCATAATAATATTAATTAAATATTAATTAATTAATTGTTATAATTTTGATTAATTAATTAATTAAATTAATTACCTATCGCATTGAATGAACAGGGTAATAAATTTAAGAGGGTTAATAAATTTATTAACCCTCTTAAATTTATTACCCTCTTAAATGATTTACGTATACGGGGGGATAAGAAGCATTAAATATAAGGATAAGAAACATTAAATAATAGGGTAAGACATTAACTATGTGGATAAGATAATGAATGTATGGATAAGGAAATTTATGAGGAGGAAAGGGTCAGTGAAGGAGGGATATGACGGGAGGAGTCTTACGGAAGAAGGCATTATTGTGGGGAGGAGGAAACATTTTGGAGGGGGGAGAGAGTTCTGGTTTGGGGGTTTTAGATTTTCTGGTTCTGAGTTGGAGTTCTGCAGTCTGGGAGGATCATTACGGGGGCACCGATTTGCTGGGGGTTTTGGGCACGAGGGCCAGGATATCCATATGGTATCCTGGAGCTAGGAAGCCAGACAGGATGCTCCTAGATGGCAGGGAGGAAACACGGTTTGGACAGAGTTGGTCAGTGCATTAGGAAACAACAAAGCAACGGGCTGGACAACCAGGTCAATGGAGAAATTAACATCAAGAAGAGGTAAATTTGTATTATTCTGTTAAGTAAATTTTATTCTGTTATGAAATTATTGTTCATTGATAAATTTAACATGCGTATATGATGAATTAAAAGAAATTACTGAGTTTTCTGCAATCAAGTAGAAGTTTACTGTTGAATCGTTCAAGCATAACTTAATGAAAAGGAGCGTAAGTTGAAAACATCAGATTCTTCACTTTGATCACCTCTTCATCTCTCAGGATTTGGAAACTAGATATATTGATAGATATATATTTTGCTGGTGCAAGTAGAAGTTACTGTTTCAGTTTATGAAATTAATAGACTTAAATTAATACGGTCACTACACTAGCCTAGCGAACTCTTTGGAAGCTTGAGAACACCTTTTCAGTGGACAAAAATCCCAAAATGTGAAACCTTAGTTTTCACTGGCACCATAAAACCAGAATACCAAAACACCAAAATGCCAAAAAACCAAAAAACCAGAATACTAGAAAACTAGAAAACCAAGAAACCAGAACCAGTACTAGAAGTACCAGTCCTGATTTGCGCAGGTTCAGTTTCAAGGGGTAAAATTTTAATTTTTAGAAAACAAACTGCACCAGGCTACTTGCCTCAGCCAAGTGCACCTCCTGGTAAGTTCAGATTTAAATTCTGATCACGTTCAATTTTTGGTCATTTTCCAGCTTTAGGTCAAGATGTTTGCAAGCACCAAGATTGTTGACAAGTTAGAAGGTATGGATAACTTCTGTTCTTGGAATTATAGGATTGCATGCATTCTTGAAGATAATGACCTTGCAAGATTCATGAAGGAAAATGTACCAAAACCTACACATGCTACAACTAAAGAAAAGTACTTGACGGATATGGTTAGGGCCAAAAGAATCATTGCAGACTCTATTAAAGATCACTTCATCCCTAAAGTGGCCTCTAAGAACACTCCAAAATATATCTTTGATGCCCTAACAAGAATGTATGAAGGAAAGAACATTAACCAGAAGATGAATTTGAGAAACCAACTCAAGAATACAAAGATGCAGAAAGGAGAAACAATTCATGACTATTTATCTAGGGTTTCTCAATTCAAGGAAAAACTAGAAGCAATTGGAGACAACTTGGATTAATATTAACTCATATTGAAAACTCTTAATGTTCTCACAAGAAATTTGGATTCCTTCATCCAAACTATTTGTGCTAGAAAGGAAAAACTACAATTTGATAGTCTTTGGGAAGAATGTGTCCAACAAGAAGCAAGAGTAGCTAACCGAGAAGAAGTACTTTCAAGGGATGAATATCAAGCCCTAGATGATCATGATAAAGGAAGAAAGAGAAGGTCTAACTTCAATAAGGAGACCCACCTACATAAGGAATGTCACTCCCCAAAGAGATTCATCCATAAAGAATCTCACCCTCCAAGAAGATTCCAGAAGTTTCAGAAAGGTCAAATAAGAGAAAAGGTTTTCTCCTCTTATAAATGCTATCCTTGTGACAAGATAGGACATATTTCTAAGAATTTCCCATCTATAATAGAAGAATATAAGAAGAGAAATAAAAAAATACTCCATGCCCATGCATTTGAAGATGATGAGCCACCCACAAAGATGATTGAATAAAAGATTGAAGACTATGTCGTATTCTCTTCCCTCTCAGAATTAGTGTCACCTAGATAGGATACTTGGATCATATATAGTGGTTCTTCTAAGAACATGACAAATCAGAGAGACATTCTCACTAGACTTATAGAAAAGAACTTTCCCTAGAAAGTTACACTTGGATATGATTACCAATACCCTATCAAAGGAGTGGGAGAGTCCACCTACAACTTGATTCAGGGACCCCAATGAAGATAAAGGATGTACTATATGTACCATGTTTGAAAAATAATTTTCTTTCTATATTAGCTTTAGATAATAAAGGTTTCAAGGTTGCATTCATAGATGGTGAAGTCCTTATGTGGTCTAAAGGAAAAACCATAGAAGATGCAATTGTTATTGGAACATAAGAAGGTGGCCTGTATAAGTTAAAAGGTCACTCAGATGCATCCTTGACTCACTCCACTAAGATTCCATTTGAACTTTGGCATAAAATACTAGCTCACATCAACTACAAGATCTTACAATATGTGAGCAAGACAGTTACAGGTCTACCAGATTTCAAGGTTGATCATGAAGGTGTGTGAAAGGGATGTGCACAAGGAAAGAACATAAAGAACCCTTTCTCGAAGAGAAACAATAAATTATGAGTCTTGGATCTCATCAACTCAGATGTGTGTGGCCCAATGCCATCCACCTCTCTTAGTGGGTATGTATACTATGTGTCATTTATTGATGACTATTCTTTCAATACTTGGGTTTACTTCTTGAAATAAAAAGATGAAGTGTTTGGAAAATTAATGTAATTCAAAGCCTTGATAGAGAATCTACATGAAAGAAAAATCAATATACTTAGGTCAGATAATGGAGGAGAATACACCTCAAAATATTTTGTAATATTTTGCAGAGATTCCAGGATTGAGAGGGAGCTCACCACTCCCTACAATCCTCAACAAAATGGTGTAGCAGAAAGAAATAATAGAACTATAATGGAAGCAATGAAGAATACGATCCATGATAAAGATATTCCAATGCACTTATGGGTTGAAGCAACAAGAAACACTGTATGTACAAAATATATTATTGTCACATACCCACTACAACATAATAGATTTTTTGCCTTTTTCTTGAGGGATAGAATCCATGAAGTCCTACTGGGGCCTAGCACATGATAGCTCTTCCCTTGTTCACCTTCATGTGATAGTTGGTTATGACCACAGGCCAAACAAACTAGGCGCCTTTTTTCATTTTGCGACTCAGTGATATGAGCGTGTCTAGTCTTTCGACTCTGCAAACCCTGAAACCTGAAATGTTACCTTTGAGGAGATCAACGGTTGCAAGTCTCCCCCTGATCCGACGGTCTTGGCCGTATCAAGATTTCGGTAACCGGGAGTTCGAAATGCAAGAAGGTCAAGTCTTTTGTCTCTCCAAACCCCAAAACCCGAAACTCGAGTTCTTGTATGAGACCCAATGACTCTCGATGTTTTGGATCCAACGGTTTGGATCTTTTCGGAGTTTCGTGAACATGGATGATTTTAAGGATGGAAATTTATTTTAAAATGTAGAAACCTTGGCGAATCTTACTAACCTTTCATATGTCAACTCTAAATGTTTGGCGATATTTTTGTAAAACTATTCAAATTTCTAATTATTTTATATAGTTTTTATAAAATTTTGGCGATTTTTAAGGTAAAATAATTTTATCCTATAGAATTTGGGCGAATCATTTTTAAAATAGTGAATCTTGTTTTTGGAAGAACCATGGAAAATTAGCGCATGAGTGAGATTTATCCCCTAAAATCATCCCTATGAATCGTGAACCGGGAGTTGTTCACGATGCAACATCTCCAAAACTCTTGTCACTCCAATCCCCAATTTTTGATATGGGGATTCGTGTAGGAGACCAATGATCCTCGAGGATTTAGATACAATGGTCCATGGGATTTCGGAGCTTTCTCTGAACTCTGATCGCTCACCATGCATATCCTCCGATGGACGATCCAGATCCTTTCGGGACTCCTCCTTTCTACCACAGAGCGCATCGGGGTTTTCGGGTACCAGGACTTCGCGACTTGCGAAGACAAGGGTTCTTGCCCTTTGGTTTCTCGGGTGCCGAAACACTGATCGAAAACCATGTGTCCTCTACAAATGGATGGTCTAGGTAACTCCCATGGATCTTGGATCTACAGTCCCGATTCCTTCGCTACTCGGGAAGGCTGAAAGGGGGTCGAGGCATTAACACCTACGTTCCTCCCTCCAATCTAATGGTCGTGACAGACCTCAGATCCTCTGAAAGGATCTCGCCCATTCATCTAGAAAACATAAGGGTACTCTCTTTTGGTATTTTCAACTCGCTATCCTTCCTGAGCTTCGTTAGCTATGAAAGACTTGAGAGCTTTACGCTCTTTATTTTGGACTTGACTCTTAGAAGAGTCTTCAACACAACTATTGCACTCCTTCATCAAGGGGTTATGGGGTTCTATTTGATTGTAGAGATCCTATGCATATCAACACTACCTCTCATGAGCTTAACAAACTCCGTCCTCCAAGGGACTCAGAATGACTAGGTGAGTAAACCATCGTACATGCAACTACACCTAAGGTTGACGAGCTCACAGTTCGTGGCTCTAGCTTAAGACACTACAGAACTCTAGAATTTATGAGAACCAGTCATTTTCGACCCATATAATTTCTTACTTTCCTAATTATACAACTCAACATAAAATAGAAGGGATACAGTATATCCATTAAGCATTCATTCACATTCCTAAAAGAAAGCACAACATACCAATTCATACACCGTTACAACTAAATTACACAGGGTCAGAATTCACTTATTTATTACACGTTGCCACCAACCAACTGACTATGGGTTTTCGTCCTTCCACTTGACCATAGGCTTAGAGGCATTCAATATTAACACTCTGGCCACTCTCGTGCCAAGCCATGATATCACTAGGGAACTCTCACTGTTCTCGAGGTTCTCTCTCTGTTTTCAGTTTCTGTTCGGGTCCTATTTTCTGCAACTTGGAGCTTTCTCTCTCCCTTGTGGCCTTGATGAGGTTTATTAGATGCCCTTTGGCATCAAGCTCACGGACTTCTGTTCATGATTCATTGGAGATATTCACACCTCTCCCTTGCGATCTCCTGTTCTCATCTGGTGTCTGGTGTCTAGTGTCCGGTGTCTGGTGTCTGGTGTCCCTCCTCTCTTGCTGCCTCCATGTGTATAATTGTCACCTTCCTTCTGTCAGAAGGAAGCTAGGGTTCGCCTGGTCTACCAGACCTTGTGGTACTTTAGGATGACTTCCTGCAGCTAGACCATTCTCCCATTCATGGGGGTGGTTTGTAGTTCAACCACTGGTCCTTGCCTCATTAACTGATTTCTCTCCCCTAGTGATATCATGGCCAATACTTTCAAGGCTTCACCCCCACAGTTAGTTATTGGCAACTCAAACAATAATACATTTACATTGTCCTCATGCCTTAGCATGGTAATTCCTATTTTATGATTAATTACAAATTGGGGGAAATAGGGTGTTACAATTATCCCATAGTTCACTTGGGTTAAAAACCCCCAAAGAAAATTTCTCTGGAAAGAAGCCAGAAGTAAGACATCTCAAGATATTTGTTTTTCTAGTGTTTGTACACATTCCTAAAGAAAGAAGAACCAAGCTGGACCTTAAAGAAATAAGGGAATATTTGTTGGATACTATGAGGTCTCAAAGGCCTTCATAATTTATATACCAGGTTACCATGATATTGAGATCAACAGAGATGTAAACTTTGATGAAGATGAAAAATATCAAGAACCTCCCTAGATGATGATCTCTCACAAGATAAATCCATCTTGGGCAAGGGAACTTATTCAATATGGAGAGAAGTATGGTGCCCCAGAAGGAACCATGAGACAAGTTAAGAAACCTAATCCATTCTCCAGTTATATGGCTTTTATGTGTGATCTCATAGAAAAGGAGCCTACTTGCTTTGAAGAATCCATTCAAAATAAAGAATGGGTAGATGCCATGACAACAAAATACCAATCCATTATAAAGAATGATGTATGGGAAATAGTTCCCAGACTGAAGAATAAATATGTGATATCTTCAAAATGGTTTTACAAGATAAAACATGTTGTTGATGGAAGTATTGAAAAACATAAAGCAAGGTTTATAGCTCGTGGATTTTCTCAAAAGGAAGGAATTGATTATGAAGAGACATTTTCTCTTGCAACCAAGATAAAGTGGAAGTTACACCAGATGGATGTGAAAACAACCTTCTTGAATGGTGTTGTTGAAGAATAAGTGTACATAGAACAACCTCAAGGGTTTGAAGTTGAAGACAAAAATACTCATGTATGTAGGTTGAAGAAGTCTCTATATGGATTGAAGCAAGCTCATAGAGCTTGGTATGGAAGGATTGAAAGTTTCCCGATGAGCTTTATATTTACCAAGAGTAAAGATGATTCTAAACTTTACTTCAAGGTTATGAATGATGATCCAATTATATTACTGCTGTAATGAATTATTATTAATTGGAGAAGAAAATATCATCACTGATTGTAAGAAGAAGTTTTCTACAGTATTTGAGATGAAATACCTAGGCCTGATGCACTATTTCTTAGGTCTTGAAGTTTGGAAGAGCCCAAAGAAGATATTTCTTAACCAAGGGAAGTATGCAGTTGAAATACTTAAGAGGTTTGATATGTTGGAGTGTAAATCCATGAACACACCCATGGAAACAAAGTTGAAGCTCTTGGTTGATACTTCGTTAGAATTGGTTGATGCTATGTTGTACAGACGAATCATTGGATCGTTGATGTATCTGACGAACACCAGGCCTGATATGTGTTTTTTTGTGAACACCTTCATTCAGTATCTAGTAGAGCCTATATGTGTTCAACTTGTTTCTACAAAACATGTGATGAGATACCTTAAGGGTGCGTTGGAGTTTGGTCTCTGTTACAATGGAGATCAAGACTTTAGACTGATTGGTTATACCTATTCATATTGGGTTGGAAGTGTTTCTGATAGAAAGATCACTTCAGGATGCTGTTTGAGTTTGGGGTTAGCCATGAATTCATGGAAGAGTAGGAAGTAATCCAATATTTCTCTCAGCACGACAGAAGAAGAATACATTGTTGCATGTTCTGCTAGTTGTGAAGCCATATATGGCTTCGGAAGTTGTTGACAAGTCTATTTGATATGGAGATGGAAGAAACCATGTTTTTATGTGATAAGTAGAGTTGCATAAAGATGATGGAGAACCCTATGTTCCATGAAAAGTTGAAGCACATAAAAATACGGTATCACTACATTCATGATATGGTGTAGAGGGGAGCTATAAAGCTCCAATATGTTGGCACATATGAGTAGGTTGAAGATGTGTTAACCAAACCTCTGTCTCGTGTAAATCTTGAGCAATTTCGAGACAAGCTTGGTATAGTCCAAAAGGACCTCCCTCAAAAGGGGGAGTGGTGTTGATGATACTATGGTATCCTGACCAACAACGGGTAGCTCAATTAGGATTTTATATCCTAGGGGACTGATCATCCTTGGACAGATCCTGAAGGTCCGGTAAGGATGGTCTATCATATTACATGTGCATGTATATGCTAGATGTGGTCAGTAGTGGTAGATCCGTTAGGATTTTTATAATCCTAGGGAATATTATGATTCTTGGGAAGAACTTGAAGGTCTGGTATGGATAGTCTATCAAAGTACCACGTGGTAGTTCCGTTAGGATTTTATCTCCTATGGAATTATATGATTCCTGGGCAGATCCCTAGGGATTGTCAAAGTACCACAAAATGTTTTTGACACACCTGCCTCATTCTGTTGTTATATTATTTTGATGATGTTGTTACTCTAGCCTCGTGCTGTGATGATGTTGTTTCTCTAGCCTTGTGCTATTATGATGTTGTTTCTCCAAGCTCGTGCTATGATGATGTTGTTTCTCTATCCTCATGCTGTGATGATGTTGTTGTTTCAACCTTGTGTTTTTGTTGATGATGTTATACTAACCTCATTCTATTAATGATGGTTTTTGATGTTGTTGTTATATGTTAAGCCATAATATTGGCTCATTACCCCTTAATTGGGGCATATTACATTAGTAATGCTATTTTATTTATGTCGGCTTTATTCCATTAGTTGTAATTATACCTCCTAGTCTCCTATATATACCAAGGAGACATTTTCATTTGGAATCATCTTGTACTTGAAAATTTAAGTGGGGTAAAAGGAGGTTGCCCCCTCGAAGAGGCTTAATATCTAAAATTATCTCTTTTTCAAGGTGTCGAGTACATTTTCTGAGGTTTTTCTATGCTATATTGATATTTGGTTCTTAACATATGGTATCAGAGCTCAAGGTCTTGGGGTTTCGCTGCTACATCTGAGACACCTTGGAATTTTTGCTATAACTTTTTTTATACAACGTTCCAGAAGGAACGGATTGGAGGATATTTAACAGACAGATCAAGGTACGTTGGGTTAAAATTTAAGCTCCTGAGGCCTTATAATTTTGGAGATACAACCTGTATAAGATAGGGTTCTGGAATCATCCTGAACTAAGTCATTACGGGATTTTCTCTATAAATATTTTTCTGTAATGTTTCAGACCCTAAAATCTGGAGGCTATTCACAAAAATTAGTAAGGTATCTTTGGAATTTTTTTTATCTTCTAGGTAATCTTAAATTTGTATATACACCCTGTGGAAGATAGGGTATTTGACTAGTCATATTGACTAGTCTCAAGAGGGTGTTCCAGGTAAAACAATCATAACTTATTTCTAGAGTATCCAAATTGAGTGGGTCTAGTTTCATTGGATCGTGGATAGTCTGTAGTATTTTTGGTATGATTTGTAGAATTTTATATCAATTATTTTGTGCGAGGAACGCTATACAAGTGAGATCTCTTGGAAAGGCCAAAAATCAGCAAGTTGTGGGGAAGTTACCGTAAATTCCACTTGGCACATCCAATTTTGATCAGACCTATGGAATTGCAGAGAAGAAATATCAGAGAACTACATAAAAGAAAATTTCATACCCATAAGGGCCTAAACTTGGGAGATACAATAGAATAAATATTTCTAGCATAACCACCTCAAAATCAAGGTTCAAAAAGTGATACTTAGCCAACATGCCACCCAAAAAGGGAACTTCTACACCAAATAAGCCTCCAGACAATCCTACTTGGACTCTTGATGAAGGTGAACAAATGTGTAGGGACATAAATGATTTACAAAAGAATATAGTAAGAAAATATGAACTACATGAGGTGGAAGCTAAGTTGGAGGCAAAGATGGATGGTTTAAAAGAGGAGATCATGGAAGTATTGAAACATTTCGTAACAGAGAAGACACCTGAAAGTGAAAATGCATCCCATGAAATTCATGATGAGGACACAAGGAATGTGAATCAAGAATGGAGAAACTCCAACTTTGGGTTGAAGACCAACCACGTTCCTAAGATCGATATGAGGAAGTTTGATGGCAAGGACCCAATCACATGGATACTTAAGATGGAGCAATTCTTTGATCTACATAATGTGCCACATACACAAAAGGTACAAATTTATTCTTTATATTTAGAACCTAATAAATTTTTATGGTATCGATGGCTTTGTTCTCGCAAATCACTTGTCACTTGGACAATTTTCATGGAAGAAATGATAACACACTATGAATATACAAGGAGCAATACCTTCTTTAGCCAATTGATAAATCTCAAGCAAAAGGGTT
Organism: Picea engelmannii; assembly: GCA_009831015.1. NCBI lineage: Eukaryota > Viridiplantae > Streptophyta > Pinopsida > Pinales > Pinaceae > Picea > Picea engelmannii. Next base: position 887,221 of record ML786690.1, on the reverse strand, counting down.
CAGTTATCGAGAACATTGAGAACTTCCAAAGATTGAATATAAAGGTAACCGATATTCTAGATGAGCACTTGATTGATGTATTCATAGGATCTTTAAAGGATAACATTCAACATGAGGTTCGCCTTTGGGAACCCAAATCATTGGAGAATGCATTCAAGGTGGCAAGAAATGTTGAAAGTAAAAATATGGCTATGGCTACTAGAAGGACCAATCCTAACATCTATAGAGAGAAC
>ML786690.1:871538-886888 GCA_009831015.1 Picea engelmannii | reverse complement strand
GGTTTTTCCAACTCACTATTGTGTTGCACTTTTTTCCATATAGTGCCTCAAATGGGCTCATATTTAAAGATGCTTGATACCCATTATTATAATCAAACTCAACCAAGTGTAGATAATCTTCCCATTTTTATGGTTTATCCATCACATACATCCTTAGCATATCTTTAATCACATGATTTACCTTCCTTGTTTTCCCATGTGATTCTTGGTGATATGATTTTCTAAACTTCAGATTTGTCCCAAATCCTTTGAATAATCCCTTCCAAAAGTTTGATGTGAACTCGGGATCTTTGTTAGACACAATTTCCTTAAGTACACCATGAAGCCTATAAATTTACCTCATGTAAATATATGCAATGTTATCTGCCTTATGAGTTAGCTTCACCGGAATAAAACAAACAACTTTAGTGAGCTTATCCACCACCATCATCATGGAATCATGATGCTTCACTGTTCTAGGTAGCTTGGTGATGAAATCAATTGTTACCACTTCCAATTTCCACTTAGGAATGGGTAATGGTTGTAGAATACCAACTGGATGTTTGTGTTCAACCTTGACCTTCTAACATTCTAGACATTTGGAAATGTAATCAACTAACATTTTCTTCATACTTGGCCAAAAATATTGGCTTTTGATTGCTGCAATTGCCTTCTGGTAACCTGGGTGCCCATCATAAGGCACATTATGCATCTCTCTTAGAACCATATTTTTCATCTCCTGAAAATTAGGCACATAAACTCTACCTTTGAATAAGAGGATTCCATCCTCCCTTAGCTCATGATTTTCTATTTTCTGTTGCAAATTACCTTGCTGTAATTTTTCCTTTGTTTCCATGTACTGTTGATTTGATTTTGTAGCTTCTTAAATTATGTTCTTAAAATTATATTTATACATGGTGATTGTTGTATCATGCATCTCATGCACCCTCCCACTGATTCCATCAACCACCTCATTCTCCTTTCTTTCGATATGTTTAATATCAAAGTCATACTCACTGAGGAATTCAAACCATCTATTTTTCCTGACATTCAAGGTTGAATGTTCAAACAAATATTTCAAACCACTATGGTCTATTTTTAACTCAAATATTCTACCCATGAGATAGTGCCTCCACATCTTCAATGCATGCACTATGACTGACAATTCCAAATCATGCGTGGCATAGATTCTCTTGTTCTCTTTCAACTTCCTTGACTCATAGCATATTTCTATAAATACATCTTCAAATTCTTTTAGGACTTCATAGTATTCAATTCTTGGTAGTTTATCCTTAGGTGTCACTTCCATATGTGCTCCAAATATTTGGAACCCTTTCCTAAATATTTTATTTATCTACAAGGATGCAAATTCTATGATAGTTACCACCCTTGGAATACCCTGTATTGTTCTCAAGTTCCTTTCCTCATCCAAGAAAGTAAAATCCTTGTTATAACAATCTAGGATAGCATGATACTTTTCTAACCAATCCATACCAATAAGGAAATAATATGATCCCAATGGTATGATGATCAAATATTCCCTTGTGCACAATCCCTTCATGTATATTGCATATTCCTTAACTATCTCATTAATTATTCTTTTAGCTCATGTAGCTAGCTTCTCCAACCAAGATTTCTTCTTGGAAAATGAAATCTTTTGACCATATTAGGATCTAAATAACTATTAATAGCTCTTGAATCAATTAAAATAACAATGGGTTGGTCATTGATCTTACCTACCACTTCAATCATATTATATTGAAACTCATCTCGCTTGTTTTCTAGGACTACATAGATCCTTGGCATGCTTCTGCCCATGTTAGCTTGATGTACATTGTGAACATTCCTCACTTTTTCACCTCTATGAGGGAAATATCTGTACATGTGATCTCCTTCACAAACATAACATTTAATAGGATGCTGCCTTGGTATTTCCCCCATTGTTTTTGTCATTTTGGGCTCCTTAGAAGCTAGTTGTCCCTGAGAATTATTTCTAAATAATGGTGGCTTGGTCCTCTTGTTCCTTTGCTCCATCTTTCTTTTCTTCTTGTCTTCCCAATCCTTTTGGAAATTTTGTCTTCCTCTATGTTGATCATAGAGGAATTTAGTTCTCCTTAAGGTTTCCTCCAGTGTCTTGGGATCATCATACTATATCTTATCACCGAAAATTGATGGAATCCCACTTAGGCATATTTGAATCTTGACTTGTTCATCCTTGATGAAGTCAACATATTTTAGCTTCTCTAAAAATCTCCTTTCATACTTATCCATGGTCATACTCCCAAGCTTGAGTTCAAATAAATCCTTCATATTCCTATAATAATAATGCTTGGTAACGTATTTCTTTTGGAAATACCTTTTGAACTCCTTCCAAGTAACCTTGTTCTCATCAATGTGTTGCACTTGTATAAATTGGTCCCACCACATTGATTCTTTTTCCTTGAGTTGGTAGATGAAAATTATTCCTTTTTCTTGTGAGGATTAATTATGCAACTTAAAGTACTTCCTCATCCCAAATATCCACATCTCAACATCTTAATCTTTCTTATGCTCACCATCAAAGGTAGGAGGCTTGATATTTTTCATTTCTCCTTGTAGTTCATCTACCCCTGACCTCCTCTTATGATTTCTGACAAGAGATGGACTTGAACTACTGTGTTCTCTTCTAACTGAATGTCTTGGTGAGTGATGTTTATTTCTTTCAACACTTCTAGACTCTCTACTTTTATCATGAGATTTTTGGCTCTTTGATTTCCTTGAGTTTGTTCCCTTATCCACCTTCCTCTTTATTATGACCAAGATTTGCAACAACTTGATGTTGATTCCATATTTCTACTCTTTGTGTTTTAGAAGCTTGTCATTATCAACCTTATATATTTTAACATATATTTGGATACTCTTTATAGTTTCCACCAAATTCATGCTTTCCTCCTTGCTTTGTCCATGCCCATTTGAATGTCTATGCATTACCCATGCTGGCACACAAACCCATGAATTCATCTTCATGGTTGTAAGTACTTCGTGCATATTCAAAGCGTCTTTGTGTTGATATTTTTATAATTTATTTCCCCTTAATTCTTCAAAATGTGTAGGTAATGGGATTTTTTAGACTATAATAATTTTAACAAATTTATCAATTTATGCACCATTCTTCCCTTTAAATACACTAGAAAGAGTATTTTTGTTTTCTTGTGAATTAAAAATCCTTATTCACATTTCTAGGTGAATAAATGGACTCCTCGGTCCAATACCTTTCCAATGACTACTTCCTTGCTCAATTATGAGTTATGAGTAGAAAGTTATGGTCATTTAACCAATACCCACTTACTCCTTCTGCTCACCCTTCAACCAGGTGCAATTTCTAGTTATGCCCATGCATATTTGTACCTTCTCCTTTGGAGTTTTGACAGAATATCAACTAGATTCCTTCATGACCATATTTTGAACAAGATTTCCAAGTTTCTCCATTTGATCTCCAAACTTCTAGATACAACTTGCTGAAGTTTTAGGCGAATTTATCTTTTTAGTCCTAAATTCTACATGTGCCTTCTATGTCATGTTGTGCATTTTTAGGTGCTCAAAATATTAATTTAAGTCCATGTATGTCTTCTATGGATCAATATATTTTTGTAGATTTCTCATGTTCCCCAATTCGATTATGGAGTAGGAAGTTATGGCTCTCAAAATGAACTGGTACCCAAAAATTACCCTCCATTGTTTGGCATGTAACTCCCTCATACAGGCTCTGTTTGACCAACAATTTATATCATTAGAAAGATCTCTCTAAGATCTATCATTTTAAATGAAAAAAAATAATTTTCCTCAAAGGACACAAAATTTTGTGCAAATTTGATTTCCAAAAAATGTTGTTTAGGCCTTTGAAAATAGCTTGCAAAAACATGACCTGCAAATCACTGCAATTTTCTGTCAAATTTTTACTATTTCTGAGAATGTTTAGTTGATTGAGATGCTTACGTGGCATCTTGGTCCACTTGGAACCCATAGAGTGATTCCATGTCATCCCCTTTCCCACCTGGCCTTTCTTTTTAAACCTCCACTACCTTCCTTTACCCCTTTTTCCTTTTCTTACCTTCGCAGGCATACAATACTGTGGTTTTTGGGCCCATAGTCCATAGTTTCCTGCATGGCATCTATTCATTAGGTCGTGGGGATGGGAGGGCCCCATCCCATGCCCACTCTCCACTTGCGCATAATATTACATGTCATTTATATCCAACATTTGAGGATCAGAGTGGGTTGACAACGATCAACGATCATTGTTGCATTACAACCCCCCTGACCTACTACATGTTGATAGAAGGGGGGGTATGCAAAGGATAACCATCATTTTTTGGCCTCACAAAGTGGAGGATTATGGTGAATCCCCCCCTAGTGGCTTCCAAAACCACTAGGGGACCCCCACATTACGGTTTTTCATTCATGGACTCATAAACTGTAGGAAGGCAGGCACCTCACCTGCCACCTACAACTTGCCACACATTTTGTCATTGCCACCATGTACTTGCCACGATGCCCCTAACACCATGGAAGTACACATCACCCTTCTTCCATTTCAGCTAACACGTGGCCTCCAATTCATGATGGATATTTGATATTGGAGCTCCAATACCACATTGTAGCATCCCCATCTCCAAGATGGGCTATGCTACATAAAATTTATGACTCTCTGATACCATTTAATTACTTAAATGATCTGCATACGAGCGTAAATGAATTTATAACAACATATAAACTTAAGTATAATTAAAACAATAAATTACCATAAAAGAAAATAGATAAATAAGAACATAGTAATTAAAACAAACACATAATAGACACTTGTATTTTGTAAATAAGTCACCAACTTCATGCAGACCTCAAAATTTCCTCCCAGCCATAGACTCTTATACTCATAAAATCTCAGCAACAGGTCACCCCCAAGCTGGGGATAGAAACTCCACTGGGGGAGGCTTTCTAAGCAAAACTAAGGTCCAACTATCAATATAAATATTCATACTACAATTCCAACCCAACAAATAGCCTACAATCTCTCATTCCCCACAACCTGTCCCATGCAAGAAAGTGTGCCCTTTCTCTACTCAACAACCATTCAGCTACCCCACTTCCCTTCTGGGGGCTTCAGTAGCATGCCATATAGGAAGTCTCAGATCTTTGTAGCTACATCCTGGTAGTCAAGAAATATAATTCCTAGCAGTTCTCTCACCTGAAGAGAATGCTCATGGTACTAACAATGCACTTCTTATAACACACGGGCCTGAAAACCCACCTCTTCAACTCAAATTACTTAGGTTACTGGTTGAAAACAACTCCAAATATTCCCAAGTACAATAATGGATGATGGATGTAGAGTGCATGTATGGCAAGAGTAGATGATGGAATAATGAGAGAATGATGGTAAGAATGATAGAAAATGTACCAAGCTCCCACTTTTTATATGCATGTTCCCACCTTGACATTTGTCATGTTAGGAACTACCTTGGGATCCACTTTTGGTACATTCCCCCACTTTTAGAAACTTGGGATATAATTATATCCATATCTTAGACTTTAGGAATATTAATATAATATTCCTTTTGGCTTAAGCTCTTCTTCCTAGACTCTTAGCCCCCCTTTCCCTTTCTAGTGGAGTTATAGGCCCCCATCTCTTTTTTTTTCTAGTGGGTCTGCAACAATGATTCATTTTATTAATATCCAAGTGTGATTACATATGACAAAGATGGGATCATTTCCATTTTAGCATATATCTCTCTATCCTAATAACCACATGGGAACTATGTCCTCAAAATACATATACAAAGGAACTATGGCCCAAACTGTCCTAGATCACCAGCCTATATGTACATTACAATTGGGGTTCGACCTATGGGTATTACATGAATACTCTTATAACACAATTTTGAATTGATTACTTATATGCACATTCCTAGGATATTTAATGAATTTACTAATTCATTAGGAACCAACATTTTGAATTGGCATCACATTAATTAAACACATTATCAAAAATGCAAATATTTAATGAAAATTGCATCATAAATTTGCTTCATTAGATAGAAACCAATATAAGCATGTGTGTGTGTGTATCACCATAGGATATTGAGTATATTTTTGAGAGACATTACCTATTTTGTCTTATGAGGGGTGTGAAGAGGACTCATCCTCTTATCCTAAACCTGCCTACATCTTGCAATAACCAATGATAATCATCACTAGCCATCATAGAATGCGAGCCCATGGGTGTAACTCCTATGACATTGTCTTGCAATTCTAGGGGAACCTTGATCAATCATATGGAGGAAAGTCCTCAAGTTAGTCTCTCCAACTTCCACCATAGATGTTTGAGTCTCCATCCACTTGGTGTGTCGCTACATGATGACCCTCCTCCTCATCCTTGTCTACTAGGAAACATTGATTCCAAGGAAACGTGTCCAGTCTTACTGTTCCTATATTTACACCACCATAATTGTTTTTGGTAAAGCATTCCTTCCAAAATAATTCTACATACCTATGAAAACTTTAAAATTACATATGATTGAAAATCCTAAATATTAAAAGATGTTGAAAAATATTTTAAAAATTACTCACCCAAGGGGCTCAACTACTCTCCATGTGGTAATGGGATGTCAGAGTCATATCTAAAGTCTATCTCTACATAGGGATAGTCCTATATATAGACCGTATGCTTGAACCAATAGTTGGAAAAATATGTTGTAAATGGGTTCAACATTGGTCCTCCTCCCAACCTATGCATAGCGTCAGTCTAACTCACCATCTTTGGCTCTCTAAGATTGGTAGGTTGAACTAATACACATGGTCACAGTGATGGGCGCCTCTTGAATAAAAATGGGAATAAAATACTCCCAAACCTAAACATCTGGTTTCCACCATTCCTGTAAGAAGTTAACTGATCTTTCATACAACCCATTACTCTAGTACACTAGTCGAAGACCATTGGCTCAAGACATCATACCCCATAGTGCATTAGAGAGTGAGAGGCCAAGTGTGTGGTGAATGATATAGAAATTCAAGTGAGGTTTAACACAATAGTTTTCAAGATCAAGTTGATGATGTCATTAATAGGGACCCAATTTCTCTTCTTCTTTGTCCCAACCTAACAATACATGTCAATATAGTCAATATTGGAATGGACAACGCCACTCCGTCCTCCCTTTAAAACTATTGGAAACCCTTATCAATATAATCCGATGATAAAATAGATATCCTCAACATCAATGTGAAATATTTCATCCTCAATGATGAAGGCCTCATTGTCTACATCCCATAGTTCAATTACCTTCTATAGGAGACTTACATGGCACCTCATGTTCACACAGTGGAAAATTTTAAGGAGACTATAATTTGTCAAAGAATCTATGGTATTTCGATCATGTAGGTTCATTATGTGTGCACTGTCATGCTCTCTCTCTCTCTCTCATCATATACTATGATTCGTATTCCATCTATTTGCAATGAGATAGTAACAAATTAAATATATGGTTAAAAGTGTAATTTTTTTTTTCCATTTTTTTAGAGGTGACCATGGGTTTCTTTAGCCATAGTCTTGATTGATCATGGGTTTCCCTTTGTATAGTCATGGTTAGGGACTTATTATTGTGATTGTGAAAAGAGAAAGATACAGTCATGTATGTGGGGTCCCAAAAAAGATATTGGGATCACCCTACAAATTGAAAAAAAAAATCAAAATTAAATGGATGAAAGTAACAAGCTAGGGATATTAAATTACTTAGCACCGATGATTTTGGATTTAAGAAATATAATTCTCTAGAATCTATAGTTGAAATCATGGCTGAATTGGTTTTTGAGCTACACAAGTTGAAATTCCAAGTTAGTTAATTAAAAATAAAAGGTTTTCACCCTATTTATTCACCTTTTAACACCTATTTGATTCAATGTTTTTCCTTCATTTAAGTTGCACTTAATCCCATGAAATGTTTCTTGTATTTTTGTATATTATAGGTGATTTCCTCAATGTTTTAAGGAATTAAAATTTTAACCTTTGAGGTATAATGTTATGAACTAGAATCTAGGAATAGGTTTAATGCCTTGCAATTTGCACTTGATGTCTAATTTTTGCACATTTTCCTTTAGGAATGATGCCATAATAGTGTGAGAGTTAACCCATATTTACTATTGTATGCCATAGTTCATGCAATATTTCCTACCTTACATAGGTGTGGTATTTAGTACCTCAATACCATTTGGCACCCATTTAAGAGTGTTTTTCAAAGGCTTGGGAGCCCTATTACTCTTGTGATGACTCTTAGAAGAATCCACATAATTTCTATCTCATGTTTTTCTGGCCATTACCTATGGGTTCCCATTTTTGTGTTTTGAATTGCAGTTGCATTTTATTATCACTTCTTTCACTTTTGCACCAATTTCTCAACTATATTATACTATCCCTTCCTTATATTAAATTCATTTTCTTTTATTTCTTTCCATTTCATATATGCTTGTTGCACTTCAAAAACCTTATCCCTAGAGGAGACAAGCTTATGACTTCCCATGTCCTACACATCACCTATTATGCACTTTTTGCATAGGTATGTTCTATATATTTGGATATATTTGGAATGTAGTTGAATTCCCTGTGACACTCATCTCCTCCACTATAATTCTAGAATTATTTTATGCTTTTTTAGGATTTATAATATGAAAAAGAAACAACAAATCAAATATTTATAAAAGAGAGAGAGGGGGTTGGGGGGGGGGATAATCAATATCTTTTCAAGTTTTATTATTGTAGTAATTAAATGTCATCCTTTATCAAAGAACCCGTTTTGAGTCAATTCCTTAATAAATTTTTTTTAGTGTTACCTAAAAAGCTATTATTGATTCAAAGTTTATACTCCTTTGGTTGGTTATTCTTCCAATCACTATGGATATTTCATCATTGCTTCCTACATTAAAGTGTGGTATCATTGGTATTTTTGATCTCAATTGCTGGTTAGGTATTTTAGTTGTAGTACTTATATTCAAGGAATTTTTTATCTTGAGATGGCCATTTCTCAAATACATTTTGTCCATACAACATCAACCTTCCTTATATCAAGTTGTCTCAATATATTATCATTTACAATGTTATTTATCTTGTGCTAGTGGGGAGTTATTCCTTATATCCTTCTCAGTAGTGGGTGGTCTCATATTGACTTCAACACATTTCTCTGGGAGAAATACTTAGTGGGTAGCACCCTAAGGTTTACTTTTATCATTGGTAACCTACATTGTGTTTAGTATATGACACCACATCCTTGGTCACTGACTAAGTAGTTTCACATGTGTTTGACAACAAGACCTTTATTCACATATTGGGATCCATGTTGTACCTTGGAGTCCATTTTCATTATTGGTGGATTTCGTCATCTCTTCCAGTTCCTTTCATTATTATTTATTATTTAGAAGGACTTTTCCATGTGTTATTCTCACTTGGTGCATGTATATGTCATACTTGGTGATATTTTCACTCAAAATATCGACCAAGACTTTTTCAACAAAAATCGTGTTTCAACTTTTTCTCATGTTGGTTGATGGGAAATTCCTTAATTCCCTCCTTCTAAAAGATCTATTCTTATCAAAATCAAATCATTTTTCTCTACAAATGATATATAGATATATTTATATTACCTTGGAGATTTCAATCATCAATGGTAGGTTCCCTCAACTTTGACAATGGGCATTCATTAATGACCCCTCCTTGATGGATTCTATAAGTGTTTGAATTCAACACACTTACTCACACTTGTTAGAATGTATTTTGTACCTTGATTCACATTATAATCATTAGTGGGTTACCTCACATTTGACAATAGGATCCATTAATTCCTGGTGGCTAGATGGTTTTCTTCCATGTTCTACTTTCGATCATTTATTCACATGTGAAAGAATCATACAATGATATAGATTTAGATTAAAGAAGTTGGTCATGGTTTCATTTGTCTTAATGATACACATAGGATTCTATACAATACCAATGCCTTATTATATCATTGGTACCATGGAGAACCAATTTGTACTTCACACAGTTTTAGAAGTTCTCCTTGTATATATTGAGACATAGATCCACATTATATTTTGTTGTGGCCATGTTTTGTCTAAGTTGACATAGATTCATGGTTGATATAGTGTATTCATAGACATTCTTCATGGTTTTATAGTGTATTTGATTTGGTAGAAATACTTATTTTACCTCTGAGCATGGGTATTTCCACCTAAGGGAAGAGAGTGTCTAATACATTGATTTATGTTTTCAGGTCTTTTTTCGATCCCAAGTGCTTAGAAATTCATTTTTATTCATGTGTTATATTCCGTTGTATCCATTATAATGCATTTAAACCATCAACTACTCTTTTAACCTCACATATTAGGGGGCATCCATTATACCATATTTGATCACACTATGGACAAAGAGTTGATTTCAACCTTTAATAATACTTTTTCTAATTTACATAGACACTTCTTAAGCTCATTTGACACTTGAATGCATATTTTACTCTAAAAACTAGCCATCACCTACAAAATACCTTAAAAAATATAAAAAGTGCACGTAATGCACCCCCACGAGTAGAGTTTGGGTATGCTAGAAACTTGTTGGTCCTTGATCATGTTATCGCTCAAGATGTTCTAGGCTATCAATGGAAATATGTTGAGGAACCCCAAGGATAAGACTCAGGATGTGCCTTAAAGCCATGCTTTTAGTAAGTAAAATTCTGCAAAAATTGGAAGTTATTTTCTCTCTCTCTCTCTCTCTCTCTTATAAAACTCTCGGTCCTCAAACAATCTCAGTCCAAATATTTAAAACCTTCAACTCCATAAGGCATTTGTTCACGAGTTTTTCGTACAATTTGATTTTAAGAGTGGGGGAAATGGTGAATTAGAACAAATACAAGATAATATTATAAGGAATTGTAGAGAATGAATCTTATATATTATGGAAATAGAATAATGTGTTGAACAATTAAGAATTCAATAGTTCTAACACATATAATAGATCATTTAAACATCCATCACACAGTTACATCTTAAAATATTTAAATCCATGGAGGTACGCTTTGCACATCATTAAACATATGAATAAAAGACAAGAAGTGGTCATTTTTAAGAGGAAATCACTTCAATATCATAAGCATACAACACATAATATGACTAAACATGCTATATAAATTGTTGCTTGAGATTTTATTAATGGAGATCTGATACAAAAAGCCAAAAATGAGAGGGGTGTCTTTTACAAGGGCACGTGTAAAAAAAGAGAAATGACAGGCTGAAACATCACATTGAGGATGTATCTCATGAAGCCTGCAACCTTAAGTATCTGTCTATGCCTGAGGATTGTGATCAAACATATATGGTTGTAAGAAACTATTAAATTACCCAAAGTGTCAGCCTAATAAATGAGCTCCTTATCTTGTTTTATAAGTGTCTTCATTTGTGAGAAAATCGTTCATCTAATCCAATATTGCTTCTTGAAAATGAATACTACTTGTTAGAATCTTGACACCACCTCTGGTTTTATAACTGATTTGTGACTGGTTTTTACCAGGTATTTTTTTTTACCACCAGAGTTAACTTGTTGATATTGTTGTTCTGTGTATTCTCTTTTTCCAATTAATCTTCTGTTTGGATTCTTATGGATGGTTCAATTGATTCCCACTACTGCGATGAACATACTCGAACTTGATAGGAAAGAGGAAAATATGATGTTTTCCTCTCAACTGACATCACCCAACAAAACATGGCATAATTCACCAATCCATAAAATATTGTGCCTCAAGCTTCTCCAATGGATTGATCGGATTGGAAATTGTACCTTAGGATAGATTATAGGGCATCCCACTACTCTCAACTTTGAACTAAGGATACTAGATAAGGAAATTCCCTCCCTCATGAAATGCATAACACACTCTCTTGATGTCTGTAGCCAATATGGTTTATTATCTTTTCCCATGGGGAGGGTTTGTGTAGGTGGGTCATCATATGTGACACCTGGAATTTGAGTAACTCACCTTTAGAAAACAAATTATTCACAAATTGGTTTCTTATGATATTTTGTCTTTCTCTTATAAGAGCTCGACACATTCTTATATAGACAATTGATGGGGAAAAATGATTTGTCACACCCGACCTGATATGTTGAGATATGGGGCTTGCATGGGTGTGCATGTATGGACAATGATTACTATCCTATGTCAACTTAAGGTAATGACATGATGATTTGTGAAAGTATGTACGTGATTCCAAATGTATTGTTATGCATCGTATCATCTCTAACTGATTTGGCAGGACATCAATGTATCCCTCACCCGCTTGAAATATTATTCCTTGTGGCTTTGTATGAACATGCATCCCATTCCCAATGGTTTGATTCTTTTGAAAGTGTAGATAGAGGCAAAATGTTTTGAGTGACATCATGATGACATCACCACAGTCCCATAGACACGTGGCAGCTCCATATTGTTCCATTTTAGCATTGATGTGGCTTTGGATTCAACCTATGTTTAGTTGAGTTTGATATAGTGACCGAAAACCCCAGTAGGCCCTCTTTATACACATGGAAACCTCAGAATGGTTCTGACGAGTTCCCTATTGGAATGCTAATTCATCTTTTAATCTCTTGAGTGTCCCAAGTGGACTACTGCATCGGCTCTAGGTGTCACTGAATGGGAAGATAGATGTACAATGATAATGATCGGGTAGGTGGTTAGGAGAAACCAAAATACTGTTGTTGTGACCCAATGATAATGGTTTAGCCTTTCATATTCTTTTCAGGTGACACTATTCACTCTTCAACATGTGGCTCCTAAAATTGTCATCACACCCCATATGCATGTTATCTCCCATGCATTTTCACGATGCGATATTGATCACCCATCGTGGATTAGGGTTTCTTGCAACCGTTGGATGATCGAGCCTGCTTCTTCACTAGAACTTGATTCTTAGGCCATGGTCTTGTGATATATCCTTTGTTAAAGAAGGGATTAAGCCTTTCAAAGGTGTAATTGACTTTGTTTTATCTCATGATAAGTGCCTAGGTGCTCAAAATTTCGCATTGGGCCCTTATGGCATAATTTTACTGTCGATTTCTCTAGATTTTTTGAAATTATGCTATATATTTCACTCTAAGAGCTCTGTAAGTTCTCCTTTAGCCTCTATTTCACCCAATATCAACCTTACAACCTTGAATAACATGCATATTGGAGCTAGGGTCAAATATGGTACTAACATCAACTCGAGTGGGGACAACATATCCCTGTGGTTTGCTGAGAACTATAGACCAATCATCTTCTTCTGTTGGGATTATGGAGTCTACTTTGAAACGATAGGCTCCCCACACACCTAAAATCTGATCTAATAGGTGACACAAAATTTCTCAACAACTTACAATGTTAGAAGCCTAACTATTTGCTTGTGTAATAAATGGTGAATGAAGTAAAATTAAAAATACATGGAAAGAAATAAAAATATTTATTTATGTACAAGGTTAAAAGTCTTGCAACATTTAGTACTGCAATAAATGCTTGAGGAACCTCCCATTTATAGGATCCCCAAACAAATCTCCATCCAGTTGAGCCAATTCATATGTATTATTCTCTCGATATGATACAACTTGGAAGGGTCCAATCCAAAGGTTGTCAAATTTTCCATGCTTCCCTTTTGCTTCTCTTCTAGCATCCCACTTTAGGACTAGGTCACCTTCCATGAAATTTATTTCCTTGGTCCTTTTTTCAAATTATTCTTTCATTCTTTCTTGGTGAGATTGGGACTTTATCTGGACCTTTTCTCTTTCCCATTTGACCTCAATCAGTTGACTAATTCTTCTTCGTATATCATCATATTCTTCTTCCTCATCTTGTACTAGTTTCATAATAGGGAGTCTAAAATGTATAAGAAAAATGACCTTCAACCTATATTCCAACTGATTTCGATATTCCCTCATCCTAGGATTCCTTATTTGATAGTGACCTTTGATTTGTTTCACTATTGGATATGAGTCTCCAAATGCCACTAGCTCAATTATTTGCATTTTTCTTGCTACCTCCAAGCCTAGAATCAAGGCCTCATACTTAGCTACATTTTTGGTGGCCTCGAACTCTAGTTTTTAAGACAAGTGAATTTCGTTTTTGTTAGGAGAAATAAGTACTACACTAGCTCCCACTCCTTCCTTTGAATATTCCCCATCAAAATTCATATTCCATATACCACCTACTTCTTTAGCAGGGTTTTCCAAAGGATCTGTGAGTGTTAGGGATTCCTTGTATTCTTCATTGATTGTGATAATGAAACAACCAAGATCTTCATCAACAACATATATAGGATGATTCACAGGATTGTTTTGGTCACTCACCACATAAGAAAATTTTGTTTCATTGTATAACCTCCTGTTTTCTTCTCCAAATATTGGTACAATTGCATAAGTCATGTCCATCTACATTGTACCTCCCAAATTTCATGCCCATGTTCTTGATAGTAGAATGCCATAGTTTGCAGGCACATCAACCACCACTACATCTATCATAATTATTTTGATAGGAAACTAAGCCAAAGTAACTACAATGTCTTTTATTATCCCATCACATTTCACTTTTCTGGCATCAAAAGAATAGAGGTCATGATATGGTCTAGTTATTTCCAATCCCATATTTTCCATGACTACTTTGGGCATAAGATTATGTGATGCTCTAGAGTCAAGCATACAATTATGTAGCATTTTGTGATGGATATTCAATGTCACATAGAAAGGTGCAACAAATTCTTCTTTTTCATCTATTTGAGGGAAAACAAACTATAGTGGGGGACTCATCTTGCATATTTACAGTGTCAGGAGGGCTTGTTGATCCTTTTCCTTATATGGATTTCTCAATGTGGGATAGAAAATTTCATTTTGGGATTTTTTTTTTCAATGTTAAAAGGTGGAACTAATTCCTAAAATTCCTTAACCTCTTTCTCTATTTTTGAAGGTTCTCCAACCTCATTAGCCTTGGGAATATTTGTTAGCTCTTTGACTTTATCCTTGAAAATAATTGGGTTATTATTCTTAGGTTGGGGTTGGATATCCTAGTTGGATTCCTTTTGTCTAGGTATGAGGTGATACTTCTTATGCATCTCAACTTGTATTGCATTAGAAAATATCCTATACTGAATGGAGGAAAACAATTCTTTATTTGATTCACTTTTAGGGATTTGTTTCATGTTGTTTAAGGAATCTTCATAATCATCTTGTGTTATATGCATGGAATTATTTTCCCCTTGTAACTTGTGTATTTCCTTTAGATTCTCGACATATTCATCATTCGTTGCTTCCTCCACCAAGTTATTTTCATTGTTGGGTCTCA
>ML786690.1:832680-862465 GCA_009831015.1 Picea engelmannii | reverse complement strand
TGAGTATATGCTGAAACACCAGGCTGAGTATATGATGAAACACCAGGCTGAGTATATGCTGAAACACCAGGCTGTAGTATATGCTGAAACACCAGGCTGAGTATATGCTGAAACACCAGGCTGTAACATATGCTGAAACAATGCTGAAACTGAGGTTGGCATTTAAATTTGGCTGAAAATTCAGTGAGACTGAAACTGGGTTGGGATTTTGAAAAGTTAACAACACTGACATCACCACGGACCCATAAACACGTGTTGGCTCCATATTCATCCATGTAAGTGCTAATGTGGCTTTGGATTTGACCTATGTGTAGTTAAGTTCGATATGGTGAATGAAAACCCTAGTGGGCCCTCTTTATACACATGGAAGCCTCAGATTGGATCTGATGAGTTCCCTACCAATATTATAATCTATCTATGACTCTCTTAAGTGTCCTAGGTGGAGTGGTGCATTAGCTCCAGGTCAACTACTGCATTGGATGCAGTGATAATGACTTGGTAGGTGGTTAGGTGAAACAAGAATACCGTTGTCACGACCCAATGATAGTGGTTTAACTTTTTATATTATTGTAAGGAAAAACCATTCACTCTTCAAAATGTGTATCCTAAATTTTTTTTCTCACCCCATATATGTGTTATCTTCTATGCATTTTCACGATGTGACATCGGTCATTTGATGTGGATTAGACTCGCTTGCAATCATTGGATGATCGAGCCCACATCTTCGCTAGCATTGATTCTTAGGATTTGGTCTCATGATAGAGACCTTGTCTAATAAGGGATTAAGCCTTTCAAGGGTGCAATTAACCCTATTTTATCTCCTCATAAATTCCTAGGTGATCAAAATTTAGCCTTGGGCCCTTCGGGAATGATTTTCCTGTCGATTTTTCTAGGGTGTTTGAAATTATCCTATCTCTTTCACTCTAGGAGCTCTATAATATCTCCTTTATCCTCTATTTGTCTCAATATTGAACTTACAACATCTACCAACATGCATATTGGAGCTAGGGTCAAATTTGGTATGTAATGTCGCCTTTCTAAAAACCTTGATTATAAATAATTAATTATAATTAATGATTTCCATGTAAATATGTTATTTATTAATGGGAAATGCCAAAAAATAACGGTGGGGTGAAGCCTTAAAGTACTGGCCATGATACCACTAGAGGAAAGAGTGAGGAAACCTATAAAGGGGGTTCATCATGCTAAGATGAGACAATCTCCTTCCTGGGATAATTAATTTAGAAATAATAAGTTATTTCCCTTTCCTGGTTTCAAGACAAATCGGTTAATGGAAGGGGGTTGGTAGTTGGAAAACCAACCACCCCAATGAATACATGTATGGAAATATAGATAGGACAACAACAACTTCCAACAAACAATACTGTTAGCACAAGTTGTTGATAAAGTGGGGTTTTTCCTTAGGAAATAACCCCTTGGTGAAAAGATCAAGAAAAGGGGTCCTAGCGCGACCCATATTATTCTTTTATCCTAAGTTTTTGGTGATTTGATGGCCTTGGTACGTTGTGATAAGGAGCGCGTAGATTGCAACGACGCCAAAATGTTGGGGCTAAATATATGCACTATTAATTCCCACATTTAATTATCAATCGAGGATCGTAAGCTTCAAGGTGCAGGCGCAGGAAACGCAGGATCAGAGCCTAGTATAGTCTAATCTAAAGCCGACAAAACAATCTTCAAACCCACATGGCAGGAAATTAACACTAAGTATTCATCATTGGGACGTAGGAATAACTTAGTGCTATGAAGGCTTAGATCACAGTCTTTCATGCACTCAGGGTGATGTTCGTGTGATTAATCATGAGTAGCTTACTTAAGTTTCATGTCCTTCAATGGATTCCAGTAGTGGTTAGCTAAGCTACAAGAAAACTAAATCAAAGCAAACTAGATTAAAAGATAATGAAGACAATCTGAAAATGACTTGTAAACAAATGAAACTAAAACTCCAAGACAATTCTTCAAATGGATACAACACCAATAATGAAATCTACCTAATAGAATAATGGATCTACCGAATGAATGAAAATGTGTAACAATGATCTATATGAAGAGGAATATATGGAAGGAAATGAACTCTGTTTTCAATGGATGCCAACATACTATGCATATCAGTGAATTCAACAATATTTAAGAATCACATGATCACATCAGGCTTCAAGGTGTGTATGTTATACGCTTGTGATAATAAGACAAAGAAATGTCAACAATGATCACTAAAGAATTATCTTATCCAGAACCTGAACCCAAAGTTTGAATCTTGAACATGCTAGACTTATTAATCCATGCACCAACATTAATATAGAAATCATAGTAAATATATCAGTCCTATGAGATGTTGTACTGTTATATTTTAAGAACGTAGATTCAATAAAAAAAAATGATATACACCATGTGTTTCAAATCTCATGAGCAGGGATCAAATCCAATGTTCAAAAGTGACTTTATAAATGTTACTAAGAGCAGATTTTTGTCATATGACAGAGGTGAAAATAGTGATCAGCTCTTCAAGCAATGATACCACAAACATATTGTTTATGCCAACTAGATTCTTGACGCCAAGACAATGTGGAAATGGATTATATAACTGTCACATGAATCAAGTGTCAATAATGTTCAAAGGAGTCAAAAAACTTCAATTCTGTAAAACAACAAAGTGGTGTTATAAAACTGGAATAAATATGCACACATATGAAGAATGAGTCTTGAGTCTTATTGATATTGAATAAGAACTAAAACTGCAATTAAAGATAAAACTAATTAGACAACACACCATACAATAAAATGAAAATATAATGGACTAAAACTAAATAAATTGAACATAGCAATGATTACCCACACCGAGGGGCCCTTCCCAGGTGGCTAGCACTGCTGAGAAAGATCATATCAAGCCAAGGAGATGCACAATGAATCAACAACAGTCAATTCTCCATTTTGATCAAAAACTCTGTTTTTACATGGCAATTAACTCCTTAAAGCTTCCTCACAAGAACAAACCTTTTACTTACAAAAAATTCATGAAACTAATGGCTACTTCTCATAGCCATATGAGGCTTATTTATACATGAATAATCATTGAGGAGTGGATGGGACCAAATTCCAATGCTCAGATTTCAAATATTACATTTTTAGATGAAATCCTCAAAAATCCAGGTTTTATTGCAATTTGGGTAGATTCGAGTTAGTCCCACACCCATATCTTCCAAACCAATTCTAATTTTGAAAAATTTTCGGCTTCTTACTCAATTTTCCATATTCTAGACAAAACCCATTCCGTAGAATTTCTAGATCTGATTCCATCTGCAAGGAAATCGAGGCGCAAGTTGATAGTTTGAGATTTTTGCTAATTTTTGCAGAATCATTCCCCTTGAGTTGGAGGTCCACACGTGTGATCTGGGTGAATTATTCCTCATGTTTCCGCATGTAAACGCCACTCTAGAAAAAACCCATGTACCCTATTTTCCTCTAGAATCTTTCCAAAATTTCGAATTATTTCTAGTACCAGATTGTTGTTGATGCTGGTACCGGATGAATTGGAGCATTCTAGTACCGGATGGTTTCTAGAACATTCTAGTATTAGATGTGTTGAATTGTGAGTATCGAATGATATGGAGTGTGCGTACCAGATGACATGGACTTTGAGTATCGTATGACTTGTAGAACCTTCTGGTACTGAATGACTTGGAGTACCAGATGAGCGTAGTATTGGTACCGGACGAACTGAGTACTGGATGACATGGAGTGTGGGTACCATATGACATGGATAATGAGTATTAGATGAATTTGTAGGTATCATATGTCTGTGCAAGTACCAGTTGACTGTAGAACCTTCTGGTACCAGAACATGAACAATACAAGTACCAGAACATGGACAATGCACATATCAGAACCTGAACAATATAGAACATGCTGCTTGGACATAGAAACATAGGATTAAACCATCATCGACAAAACTATTGTATAATCATCCTTTAATCACTAAAAATATGGAAAATTGTGTATTAATCATATAGGATGAATAATAAGAAATAATGGAGGTTTATGGTGTAATTAGGGATATATTAGTGACAAAATGCAGGGAGAAGGTGTAATGATAAGTGTATTTGTATGGCGAAAAATATGACAAAACTAGAGTTCAACAAGAGGATCTTTTGTTTGAATTTTTTCCTCCTTAGGTCACTTGAAAACCTGATGTCCATAGTAGACTTCTACGTTTTCCTCACCAAAGTCTTCCTCCTACTCACCTTTACTACAACTTATTGACTGAAGTTGATCAAGATCTCAATTACATGTGTGTGCTAGTCTAGTTTTCTGAGTTAAAACGATATTGTCTAGAGTCTTATCCATTTGACCTCTTTAAAACTCATTCATAGTGACATATAACCTGATGGGTACTGGGCTTACCTTCTATGCAATCGGAGGGTGACTTCTAGTGCTAACATTTATGGCGTCATTGTTGGGGAATGAATTGAAGACATTTCCTTGGGATAGAATGACAAAGAGCTTCTGATTCTAAAGGTGCATTAGATATCAGTACCATTGAAGATTGCAGCTTGCACCTGGCGACTCCACTATTTCAGTTGTGGCTCTGAAAGGAAGACACACAAGGTATACTCCACATATTCCTCTAGCAATGCCTGAAGCTAACCCAGAGAAAATTATCATAAAAGGAAAGGCCCCGCGAGAAGGTACTTCAGCTGCTGGACCAAGTACTTTCTGGTAATTTTCATAATCCTTCTTTAGAAACTCCAGTATCTATTTCTCATTCTTCTGTTATACCATCTGTTGGAGTTTCCAGAAGTTTAAATTTTGGGAGTTTTCATGTTGATTTCTCCCCTCTTGGTATTGGTTTGGAAGGAGAAAGATTTGACACTCATGTTTCCCCTGAATTTGTACCATGGTTCAAACCTAGGACCTTGGAAGATTTTCCCACTACGTGCTTTACTACTCCTCGTCCTATTAGAGTTGTTGCATTTATAGAGGAGGAAACCTATGTTCCTTCAAGCCCTATAGCCATTTCCCCAAACACTCATATGTTTCCTTTTTCCCCCAGAAGCATAGCTCCACTCTCACCTATCCAAGATCCATACCCTTCTGGTTCTCCTCCAATTCATGTCCCAATGGCAAGTGCTAATCCTCCCAGAAACAAAATGGACACCATAGTAGCTGCTAGATACGCCCCTCTTGTCCTGCCTCAACCTCTGAATGCTCTCCCAGCTGGTGGCTACCTTAAGCAATTGCCTAAGTTCACAGGTGAGGGAGACATAACTGCAGAAGAGCATCTTGCAACCTTTTATAGTTATGCATACAATTATGTCATTGTGAATGAAGATGTATGGATGAGAATTTTTGTTCATAGCCTTGATGGAGAGGCTAGGAAGTGGTTTAGGGACTTAGCTTCTGGATATATTGATGGTATTGAAGCCCTAGATGATGCATTATTAATACATTTGGGGGATAAAAAGGATTTCCTTTACTATATTACAAATTTTGGGTCACTTAAGAAAGGAGAAGGGGAATCTGTTTCTGATTTTTCAAAAAGGTTTAATAAAATGTATAATAAGATTCCTGTTGCTACTAAACCTATAGAAACCTCTGCCAAAATTACTTATTCTAGTGCTTTCAACCTTGATTTATGCTTCCTTTTAAGAGAAAGAAGAACTACTTCCTTGGCTCATATGCAAGATGCAGCCCTGGAAGTGGAATCCAATATATTGGTAGCTGACAAAATTAGGAGTAAGGATGATAGATATAGAGGAAAGGGGAGATCTGAAGCTTCAACCTCTGGTTCCTCAGGTTCCCACCCTCAAGTAGATGAATTGACCAAGCTGGTAATGTCACTTTCTTCTGAGGTTGAAAGATTGAAATTGGAAGGAAAGAAGAGCTATAGGAACCCCCCTAATGCTGAAAATAGGGGTAACTTTAGAAGACCAAATAACACCCCTCAGATTATCCAAAGAGATTAGTGAAACATGGATAGTTATGATCATAAAATCCAAACCCATATCCAAAATAACCTTGTTACTGATGAAGAAGGAGAAGAAGAAGAAATTCATCCTGAAATCCATTGTCTTGGAGACACATCCTCATTTCCCCATTTAACCCAATATGCGTATGAGGAGTCTCTCATGGACAATCAACTAAATGAGATGAGTAAGGGGGAGAATACCTTTAGAAATCCAAATAAATATAACCCCAGGTCCAAAAAGAAAGAAGTAAAGGCTGACATTCCTGATCATCCTACTAGAACAACAAATCTTGCTAAAGATGTAGTTGACAACAAAAAATAAAAGAGGACACAAAACCCCTCACCAATGGTCAAAATTCCTATCCCATAAGTGAGAGAAATTCTAAAGCCCCCCTCCTCTTTTAACTTTGAGCATGAAATTCAAAAAATTAGAATCCTTGTACCCCTTCTAGAGATAGTCAAGCATGATGACTTCAAAAGGTGCCTCTCTAAACTGTTGTAGTCTGAGCATTCATCTCATTCCATAGACTCAGTCAATATCCAAGATGAAAAGCCTACTTTCATAATGGGACCTTTGGTGGAAGATAAATATGATTCATCCCCTCCCTTCTATACATCACTGAACATACATGATAAGGTGTTGCGTAACTGTTTGATGGACTCAGGGGCATCTCATAATCTCATGCCCAAAACTGTCATGGATGAACTTGGATTAGAAATCACAAAGACTTACCATGAATTATATTCTTTTGATTCTAGGAGAGTGAAGTTCCTTGGGGTCATCAAAGATCTGGTTGTGACCTTGTTTCAGTTGCCCATGAAAAGTGTGGTCATGGATATCGTCATGGCTAATGTTCCCCCAAAGTTTGGCATGCTCTTGTCAAGATCTTGGATAAAAATACTTGGGGTAACCTTGTAGATGAACCTCACATATTCTACCATTCATGTGTTTTTGGGGGAGCATAGAAGACTTTACAGGGAATCTCAGTTGGCCTACATTATTAGTGACGAAGAAAACCCCACCAACCATCCTATTTTTTCACTTGATACTGATTTGGGATCCAGATTATTGCAGCTCACTGATGCTCCTGAACCTCCTATTGAAATCATAAAACATTCCATTACTCTTTGTGAATATTCTCCTATGATCACCTCTGTTTAGAAGATGTTCTTTGATGGAGCCTCTTATAGGGAAGGTGATGGTACTGAAGTGGTCTTTGTTTCACCTACTCAAGAGCCTATATCTTTCTCCTACAAGTTAGAATTTGAAACTACCAATAATGTGGAAGAGTATGAAGCTCTTGTTTTGGGCTTGAGGGCTGCACAAGACATGAGTATTGAGGAGATATCAATGTTTGGGGGTGCTGAATTCATTGTCCATCAGATAAAAAATCTCTATCAAGATAAGCACCCTAGGCTAAGAAATTATAGAAATGAAGTGTGGGACCTAGTTGAAAGTTTTTTCTTAGCTTTCAAAATTTCATTTATTCCAAGAGAAGAGAATGCCATGGCTGATTCTTTGGATGTTTCAACAAGTAATTTCAGAGTCCCTTTGCCACCTAAACTCAAATATGAGGTAGAAGTGAAATATAGACCCTCTATACCTGACAATGTCAAGCACTGGAAAGTGCTTGAGGATGATCTCAAGATCAAAATATTCCTTGAGACCGTTGATGATTTTTCTGCATTACATATTGATCAAGATCATGATTATGAAAGTGATCCTCATGCTAATGTTTTTCTAAACAAAGTTTCTAATCATCATATTGTTCAGTTAACTAGTAACCATATTCCAAAGGGACTAGTTACTTTGGAAAGACTATTTCGCAAGAATGATGTGGCAATGAAGGTTAAAGGTTCAACTGATGATGCTGACGTAACTGAGTGCAATATTGGTGCAAAGAAGGATCCAAAATTTTTCAAATTGTCAAGAAGATTGTCAAGGGAACAAAGTGCTGAATATGATGAACTGTTAAAAGAGTTTGCTGATGTGTTTGCCTGGAAATATGAAGATCTCAGAACATACAAAACAAGTGTCATTGAACATAATATCCCATTGAAGGAGGAGGCCAAACCATTTAGGCAAAAATTGAGACAAATAAATCCTATGATGTTGCCTATTATGGAGAAAGAGATAAAAAAGCTTTTGGATGCTAGGATTATAATTCCTTTGAGGTATTCTGAGTGGGTGGCCAACTTGGTCCCGATGAGAAAGAAGAATGAAGAAATCAGACTTTGTGTCGATTTCCATAACCTGAATAGAATCTCTAAGAATGATAATTACCCCTTACCAAAGATGGAGCACATATTAGAGAGGGTGACAAGTGCATCTAGGATCTCCATGATTGATGGATTTTCTGGCTACAATCAGATTTCTATCTTTCCTGAAGACAGAGACAAAACAACCTTCACTACTCCTTGGAGTACATTCATGTATGCTAAGATGCCCATCAGATTGATGAACTCAGGGGAAACTTTTCAGTGAGGCATGAACATAGCTTTTATTGGAGAAAGAGATAGATTTGTAGTCATCTATCTAGATGACATCACAATATTCTCCAGGTCCAATAAAGAACATTGTTATCATTTGAGGAGGGTTTTCCTAAAGTGCAGAAAATTTGGTCTCTCTTTAAATCCCAAGAAGTCTTTATTTTCCATGCAAGAGGGAAAATTGTTGGGGCACATCATGTCAGCTGAAGGGGTGAATATTGATCCAAACAGAGTGAAGGCCATCTAGTCCTTGTCACCTCCCAGATCTAGGAAAGAGGTTCAGTCTTTCTTGGGTAAAATCAACTTTCTAAGAAGGTTTGTTTCTAATTTTGCTGAATTGGTCAAATACATTACAACCATGCTCAGGAAGGGGAATGAAGTTAAATGAACTGCTGAGTCCAAAGATTCTTTCAACCAAACCAAGAGGGTGTTTATTGAAGCACCTGTGCTCATCATCCCAAACTACTCCAAGGATTTTCTGATTTTTTCCTTTGCTTCATATGACACAATAGTAGTTGTTTTATTACAGAAGAATGTTGAAGGGTTAGAGAAACCCATTGCATTTTTCAGTAGGGAATTGAGAGATTCTAAACTAAAATATGACATCATGGAAAAATAGGCCTATGATTTGGTCAAATCCCTCAAGGCTTTCAGGGTCTATGTTGTACATTCAAGAGTAATTTCATATGTCCCTTCAACTTATGTGAAGGAGATTCTCAGTCAGCCTGACATAGACGGAAGAAGGAGCAAGTGGATTTCCAAAATCCCGGAATTTGATCTTGAAATAAAACCCACCAAATTGATTAAAGGCTAAGGTTTAGCTAGGCAGCTGGTTAAATCTAATTGCAAATATTTGTGGGTTAATTTCATCAACATTTGCTCAGAAAATAAACAAACTGAGTTGTTTGATATAGGTCCTCAAGTCAACCCTACATTGGAAGAATGTTCTTGGTACAACAACATTATATTTTTTTCTACAAAAGCTGCGATCTCCTGATGGTATGGACAAGAACAAGGTAAGGGACTTAAAACTCAAATCAATTAAATATTGTCTTATTGATCAACTCTTGTATTGGAAAGACCCTCTAGGAGTGCTTTTGAGATGTTTATACCCACAGAAGGCCCAAAATACTATGTTTGATTTTCATGATAGTTTATGTGGGGGCATCACTTCTGGAGAACTGCAGCCTATAAGATTTTCAGGGATGGATATTTCTAGCCTAGTCTATTCACCGATGTTTGTGAAAATATCAGAGATTGTGTTAAGTGTAAGAAATTTTCTAGAAATTAGCAACTCAAGTCTTTACCATTGAATCCTGTGGTAGCTTTAGGACCCTTTCAGCAGCGGGGCCTAGATTTTATTGGGGAAATTCATCCTGCTTCAAGTGTTCAACACAGGTGGATCTTGACTACCATGGATTACTTTACCAAGTGGATAGAAGCCATCCCCACAAGGAATGCTTCCCACAAGGTAATCATTGGTTTTCTTGAGGATATTATGGAAATATTTTGTTGTCTGAACATGATTGTCACTAACAATGATACATCTTTCAAGGCTGAACCATTGATTCAGTTTTGCGAACAGTTTGGAATTGCATTGATTCACTCTACTCCTTACTACCCCCAAGGGAATGGATTGGTAGAATACTCTAACAAGAGCCTTATAAAGATCATCAAGAGATTGCTATAGGACAACAAAAAAACATGGGATTCAAAGCTCAAATTTGCTTTGTGGTCTAATAGAGTGACAACAGAGAGGTCTCTTGGTGTCTCTCCTTTTCATCTTGTGTATGGAGTTGAGGCCTTTTTTCCTTCTCATCTTGCCTTGCCCGTGGAAAATTTCTTCCAAGACTGCTAAGGAGAACCTGATAGTATGATTAGAAGAATACAAAAGCTGGTAGAAGTGCAGCAGACTAGAGAACAATTACTAGACAAAGCACATGACCATCAATAGAAGATCAAGCAGGCCTTTGACAGGAAGGTAAGTAAAGAATATTTCTAGCTGGGAGATCTAGTACTCAAATGGGATGCACCCAAGTAGGACAAATTCAAGCATGGTAAATCTGAAGCCTTGTGGATTGGACCCTTCAAAGTTTATAAGGTGTTTTAAAATAATACTTACAAGTTGCAGAATTTGGAGGATGATGAAGTTTTTGGAGGCCCTGTAAATGGGCATTTTCTGAAAAAGTACTTTGCTTGAGCCATGAGTGGATTTTCATGCCATTGTAAATATCATTCTTCTTTTTGTTTTAATAACTGACTCCATAACCCAATGATAAGGCATTGAATCTACAAAAGTTCTTAGAGCCTCATAGGGAGGTCTCTATCCCCCATGGAGCCTATGTTAACACAAGTTGTTGATAAAGTGGGGTTTTTCCTTAGGAAATAACCCCTTGGTGAAAAAATCAAGAAAAGGGGTCCTAGTGCGACCCGTATTGTTCTTTTATCCTAAGTTTTTGGTGATTTGATGGCCTTGGCAGATTGTGCTAAGGAGTGCACATATCTCAACAATTGAGAATGAAATGCTTAGATCTATGGTTTGCATCCAATATCAGACCCCCCCAACCTTTCTTCCTTTAATGGGGGGGTCTGATTTGGTGGTTTTTTGAGGTGGGCCCCCCACTATTGTGTTGTCTCCACAACAAATTAGACCCCCCCTGTTCTTTACCGCTTACCGTCTACCCCCCCTCCGAGATAACCACCAGATGGCCTTCCCATACCGCCTGCACTCCTGCTGACACCTGTCCTCCACTCGCTCAACCATACGCCTGTCCTTTCCCCACTATCTTTTCTTGCCCTCTCACCTCCCAACATCTATATTCCACTCACGCTCCATGTCCTCCACTATTGTTGTCAAATCCTCCCTGACCTGTCAAACTGCTCTGCCACCATAGCCCTTTCTCATTTTCCACATCACCCTCTCCCTTAACACCTCAACTCCCCGCATACTAGCGCTCACACATTCCTAGTCACCACCAACCACATCCTTCCACATGGAAACCGTTCACTCATTGTATCCCACGATTTTTCACCAAGCACCTTGCCAACTCATCATCATCAACGTCCATGCCCGCTTGCCAGTGTTCCCTACAAAAGGTCAACACATTTTCAAGGTGTCAAGTTGAATATGCCAGTCCTAATCCCAATGAAGGTAGTTAATGAAAGAGAGGGAGGTGGTTGAAGCCTCATCTCACCACATAAATGGAAAGCTAGAAAGGAATGTAAAAGTTGAGCTCACGTCCAAAAGAGAACTTCATGTGCAATATGACAGAGAAGGTTTAGATGAAAGAGCTCGCGTTTGATAGAAGACTGCATGCATAGTATGCAGAGATTACGTAGAAGTAAAGCCTTGAATGCAGGACTCAATTTATCCTCTGGTGGTTGTAGTCAGTTTAAGTATAAGTATGCATTTTTGATATTTTGTTAACTTCAATGGTTGAGCAAGGCTCCCACATTATAATGTTTTGATGAAGCACACTGGTTCTTTGGTTATGTACAGGATTTGAGACTTCTTGTTTAATATAAATCAATTTTATTCTTCATCTTATTTGCCTATGATACTGAAGTGTTCATGATTGAAGGATTCACAAGGATTGTTATAGCTGTATTGTGATGGATGTTTGATTACAGTGTTATGGTGTTCTTCAGTTTCCTGAAACTTTGAATCTAAGAGGATCTTGTGTTTGAAGTTTTTCCTCCTTAGGCTGCTTGAAGACTTGATGTCCATAGCAGACCTCTACATTTTCCTCACCAAAGTCTTCCTCCTACTCACCTTTACTACAACTTACTGATTGAATTTGATCAAGACCTCAATTTCCTGTGCGTGCTAGTCCAGTTTTCTGAGTTAAAATGATATTGTCTAGAGTCTTACCCATTTGACCTCTTTAAAAATAATTCATAGTGACATATAACTTGATGGGTACTAGGATTACCTTCTATGCAACCAGAGGGTTACTTCTAGTGCTAACAAATACCACAAATTATCATCTCACAATCACCCAAACTGACCCATGAGTTTCCTTCTGATAGAATAAAGAGGACATGTTGAGAACCATCCTCAATGATGCATGCAAGAGAAGCAAACAGGTGAATGTGAGAGTGGGAGGGAGAGAACTTCTAGTTTTCAGAGAAGGAAGGAGCAGAGGATTCTGGTATAAAGGGAGTGAGCCCATGTATGGGAAAAGATATTTAATATATTTTAGTTGTAGGAATCATATGAGGGTCCAGGAACCCAACATGAGCTAAGAGGCTATAAGCTTGATGTTGGGAGGGCATGTGATAAACCTTGATGAGGCCTGGTCTAGGTGAGTGTGAGGAAATATTTACCAAAAGTGGTGAGAAGGAGAGTAAGCTTCATACACCAATCTTCCTAAGAAACTAGGAGAGAGATTCCCTGGTGGTATCATGGCTTGGCATGAGAGTGGCCAGAGTGTAGAGTCTGAGTGCATTTGAGCCAATGGTTGGGTGAAAAGGCATACACCCAAAGTTAGTTGGTTGGTTACACTTGTGATTAGATAAGTAATTGCATATTCTATGTAATTGAAATGAATTCATGGTTGAATTCCTATAGTTGTATTTTTAGATGTGTATGCTTGTTGATGAATAGATTGAATGCTTCTTGCAAATTTGTATACTGCATTGAGCCCTTACGATATTTTACAAGACTAATATACTGTGAATATTGAAAGCCTATGAATGGAGATCTTTCAAGGTATAATACTTCTTTCGAAGGATGGTGACATAATTTCTCAGATTTCTGGGAAGGTCTCTATGAAGTTGGAGAGCATTGATCCCTGTGAAATCCCCTTACCTTGAAATAACAGTTTGCAGGATTTACGTCCTTGTTATAAATTATGAAGATAGATTTACTTAATCTCATTTGGGAGTGAAGGTGATGGCCAAGAAGGCTTGGTAACAACCTTGGAAAAACCTCTAAAGAAGCCTTGAAATCATCTAAGTCCCTAAATTGGGCATTAACCCATACTGAGAACATGTGTTTAAGCCAGAAGGAATCACCACCATTGGTTCGGTATGGTGAGTTAATATTATCCATTCATTAGTGGGAATCGTCACTGGGAGAACTTGAGTGTCACAATTTGTATGGATCCGAAGATGAAAAGAAGACCCAGAACCATCACAACCATTGATTTCGCGTGGTGACCAGATCTGAACCATTTTTCAGGACTAAAAGTCCTTAGAAATAACTAAGGGAAGGTTTGAGAAGATATTTACAATGACGAGAGGTTTTGGTCCTTAGATATATCGAAGGATTAACCCCCACCATTGGATCTACTAAGATTATTTTTATAAAGATATCTCAAGGAGAATAAGATCCGTTGATCATACAAAAGCCCAAATGAATGATCTGAGTCGTTGATGCTAATTCATATTATCATCGAGGATGGAAAGTCGGTACAAACCAGTGACGAGATAGAGAGTATTGACGATGATAAGGGACATGAGAGGTGATGAGAACCATTGATTTTTTGGAGGAGGTTTTAGAGGATTTGGTTCATCGATGATGATGACATAGTCGTCAGAGCATAGCCCCTTGGTAAGGTTGAGTGAAGGCTCAAGGAGCCGATGATGATGAAGACTCAATATTTAATCAGATTCGTTGATTGGACTAGAGGATAGATTTAATATTAGTCGTAGATTTTCTTAAGTACTAGATAAATGATAAAAGAGATGATGCATTCATGATGTTGATGTGGCACGCCAACATGGTAGCTAACTTGTTCTTTGGGGTGATAGGTTTTACTTGTTGAGTTTTCATAGGGACTGGAGTGGTCCCAAAATGTCAAGATATCCTTAGGTATTTGATTATGATATAGACTATTGGCTCTAGATGTTGTTAGATCCTAGCCGTTCATTAGAGGAGGCCGATAGGAGGTCTTGAGAGAGGGAAGGATAAATGTACCCGATGATGAAATCTTCATTAGAGTGTTTGAGGATAGGACTTGCTTGGGAGTGCATAGAATGAGAGAGGTGTCGATGATGATGAAGGTTTGGGGAAGATTTGAACTGTCGATCGATACATGGAGAGATTAAATCTCAACCATATATCATTGTGGGTCTCGTTAAGTGAACCAAAATGGAGAAGGATGTTATGATGTTGATGTATAGCGCCATTGTGGTCACCAACATGTTCTTGGGGTGACAGGTGTCATCTAGTGAGTGGACAAAGGGACTGAAAGGGGGTCTTTGGAGGAATATAACTCCTTATTGCGTTGAAAGTAATATTGACCATTAGATCTGGAGGACACCATATCAGGACCATTGATTGCACCAGAAAGAATTATATTGTTTCTCTGTTGGATTGATGGCTATTACTACAATAGTGGGAATATGATGATAGACATTAATGATAAGACATGAATATGAATGGATGAAATTGGTTGAATCTTTTTATTGAGTTGCACGAGTCTAGAGAATGGATAAGCTAAGTTGTTTTTGTTCAAGTGTAATGTTGTCTATCCACTTGTATAGACAAATCCTCTTACATTTGTGATGGAAGTTTACATAAGAGCTATGACCCTTATGGAAAAATTCCTTGTGGTTAAAGGAATTTAGTATGGTTTGATATAATCCTCGACAATATTAATTATTTCCTAAATAAAAGACTAAATCATGTATGTGAAATTCCTCATGATCAAAGGATTAATGGAGAAATTGTAAGGCCAATTACTTGAATTATAAGTGTTGGAACCTGTAGATGGAATAACCTAGTTAAGAAAATAAAAAGGAGTCCTTTGGGTTGTTGATAGTCCTCCTAAAAGAGGTGAAGTGACATGAACATATGAGCCAGGTTATGAGTTGATGGTTATACAAAAATGTGTACCTCTCTAATGAAATGAAAACTTTTTATGCATGAAATGCAAAGCATGAATATGTTGTAATTCATATGGTAATGAGTAATCATCTATGAAAATGAAAATAGACATGCTACAACCTTTGGTTGGTTGTAATATATGGTGTGTTGATGGGATATTTTGGTCAATAACAACCTGATCTCAGCATGAGAATAAGAAACATGAATGAAATGCTGATGATACTACTATTGTTGCCTTATGAAAATAAGGTTGTAATGATTAATGGAGGGCTGATATAGAGTCTGGTAAAGGAAATGTTGGAGCATTTCTAGATGGAAAATAGGTCAGATTGACATCTATATATGGATGGTAGCCGTATGGGTATGGATTAATATTCCCAAGTATCATTTAGAGGGAATGATAAGAAAAAAATCCTTTGATAAAGTTCAGTTGAAAAATAATGGTTTGAAGCATGAATGAAAGTTTTATTTCGGCACATTACTGCCCTAGGTAATGTTGGAATTACCCATTTAAATTTATGATTTGTTGATTAATTTTATAACAGTTGGTAAAGAGTGGTTCTTGTTGGTTGTTTCCCTAAAAGAGGGTATCATAATTATGAGTATCCATATGGGAATTTCCATATGAATGGTTATAAGATATTAAGAATGAATGATGTGTAAGTTTGAAATGTCAACGTGTGTGGTTGACATAGAAAAAGTGCATGCAGTGAATGATGTTTGTGGATGAGTAATTTCTTGTATTGAATAATGCCATGAATGCATGATTGACCTTGTGTTGAGGGTATAAATATCTTGATGGAATAATAACTTGAGGAGGGTATACTCACTTCATTAGAAAGAGCTAATATAAAAAGTTGAAATAACAATGAGAAAAAAGTGCTCTATTGTTATTGTAGAAGGAAATATGATTATGTCTTTGAAAATTCTATGTAAATGATTGTGAACAATCATGAGTGAAATGATATAAGCAGATATGCAAGTGTAACTATGAAGTGTGTCAGTGGTGGACACACACATCATGTTGATGCATGTGGCTAAGTGCATAGTGCATGAAATCACAATGGAATAAGGTGCATGTGTGATTGCGTAAATTGGAATGCATAATAAGAATGCAAGTTTATATTCCTTATGGAATATTGGGTAAACATATAGAATAATGAGGCTAAGAATAACTCTAGATTGAGGTCATTTAATAATGATGATGGATGTGCAATGAGGCAATTGCATGTTAATAAGTTCCTTGAGGGGGGGCTGTGTAAGGAAATCTGTCAGGAAAACCAAGCCATAATATTAATGACTGTTGGAAACCAGATAGTGGGATACAAGGCATGTTTATATAAGAATCTTGGATTACATTTTAAAATATTATGCCAGAATAAAAGATATGCAAATGAATGATTGACCAATCTACTTTCTAATTTGGAAAACACGCAAAATGCAATGGTTCATAGTTAATTATGAGCTAATCATGATTTTGCAGCATGCTAATATATCCAGGAAAGGTCAAGGTGAACTTGACTGATACTGCTCAAGGAAGAGAGAAGGAAGATCCCAAGAGGGATAGATTGTAGAAGAAAACAAGGAGAAAAGGAAAATAAACAAATGAATATGTCTAAAAGAATGACCTTAGTTAAAGTCCATGTTATGCAAAGGAAATGAAGCCTTGATAATAGTTCAGTAGAACTGAAAAACTCTTGATTGTGTAAAAGAGTTGGAAAAAAAAAAGAAAAAAAGGAAGAGTCCCCTAACTCCTTTCTTATTTCCTAATGTAATTATCTGGGGTGAGAAAACCGATATACTAGCTATGTGTGAATGTTTCCAACGTAATAATACCGATAGTTGTATGACTATAGAGACAACTGCAATTTGATTGTTATTGCACTAGTAAACATATTGAGGAGATGCATGTTTTCATGAGAAGGCAGGTAATGGATTGCCCAATATGGAAGGATGAAATTCTAATATCCTACCATAGTATAACAATGGTAAAGAGAGGAGTTGGGTGTCCATGAATGTTGGCACCCTAGTTACCTATAAGGAAATAATGATTGAATGGATTTTTTATTTTATATAATGAGGGATGATTTGAAGTCATGATCAACTTAAAGCGGGAGGAACAATCCTACTATAATAATGAATTCAGATAGATAATCCATGTGGTGAGAGGTTGGCTGAGTTCCAACACCCCATGTAAATAGTTCCTAACATGAAAAGTAATTATCTAAAAGAAATGCAAGGGTGCATTGTGTGTGAATGTGTCCATAGACATTGACACATGGAATCAATTCATTTAATGTTTTCTTTCATTTTAAAGGCTTGGTATGCCAACTGATGTATATGTGGGGAATGATAAATTATTTTAATTTATATGATTGAATAGATAAATGTGATGTGATTGTTAGTATGCACAATTATGGAATTGTTTGGAAACCATTGCAAGTGAAAATAAAAGTGTATGTGCATGATAAAATACTTTTTTTTTGGTTGTGTGAAGATGAAATTGAGGGAAGAAGGGCCTTGGATATGGAAGTGCTGGAAGCCCATAAGGAAGAAAATTGCATGCTAGTTATGAAAGAGCCAAACTTCCTTGAGGAGGAAGTCTTGGGCTTATGAAATCTAGATTTATGTGATATGAAAGATCTGTCCTCGAAGGATATATGATGGTTGTCAAGCTAGAAATCATGGAAAAAGAGTTACTGTTGTGACATGAAAACCCTATTATATGCCATGACCACCATAGATAATGTCGTTTTGTGGTAACATGAGTTGGAGGGATGCCTAGACAGAGAAAGTAAGAGGGCCACCTCAACAATAAGACTCAATGAAGTCTCAGAAACTCTTCTTATGCGAGAATTCCTTGGCATGAAAGGGGGATTGCCTGAGGGATTGTATAACAGAGAAGGGGATTCCTAAGCGTAAGCCTAGAAGGTGAGTGACAGTAAGGAAGAGGAGATTTTGATAAATCTTCTAAATTGTTTATTGGGATCATGAGTGTTACACATTATTTTGGTCACCCCAATGATCAACTAATGATATGTGCATGACTCACTTCCATGTTCCCTGAAAACACTAAAAGATAGTTTCTCCATGAGAAAAATGGATTAGCTTTTCTTCCTTAAAAACTATGTCAAAGGCGATCACTGCACCTTGCTCTATGCTTGGGGTGTGATGATGCTTGATCATCACATGTTTCACCAAAGATGGACTGCAACATCGTCGTAGGCTACCTGTGAATAGGGTGCGACGAAGCTTAAACACAGGAAAAGTGAAATTCACGAATGTTGTAGAAGGGAATCTTATAGAAGATGAGGTGGCCTCCGATCATTTTGGATCTTGCTTGCTTCTCAGATTAGTGGGATCATCCTAATATACTCATCCATCCCTATTTCACCATATATAAAGAGGGATCTCTTATGGAAAACACCAAGGCTTTATTATGCATGAAGAATTCTGCTAGAGATTATACTGGAGATAGCTTTGCTTTAGCTCTCTAAGTCAAATTGTGGATCTTATTCATCAAAGGAATTGGAGAAAAGGTGTGTGTGTTGGAGAAAAGATCCATTGGAAGGGACCTTGCAACATCAAGGCATGGGTTGTATACTCCATTTCCATTTAATACAATGCAACAATACATTTCTTCCCTAGAAAGGTGTCTTTACTTTTATTGTATAACTCCTTGATCGTATACATAGAATTCATTGGAACATATATATATATATATATATCTATGTTCTCTCTCTTTGTTGGTTTGTTCTTCTTAAACAGGTTCACCATCCCAAAAATCTAAAGATGGAGCAACAAGGATGACACTAGCGACGATCAAGCGTCATTTAAAAGGTATGTCATTTGTCCCTCTTTGAACTAGTTTATATGAAAATGAAGTCTAAGGTGAAGTTTGTATTCTGTTTTGTTTTGTTGTAGCTCTGTGTTGAAGTTAGGGAGATTAGTTTGTGTCCACACTTACCGATTTTTTCGATAACAAAATTGGTGACCACACTGGGGATCAACTTCTTTTGGTTTTTTTCTTCTTATTTTCTTTTATCCTACCTTTTTTTGATCAATTTCATTCTCTGAGTCTGTGGGTGATCTATCTTGACTCCCTGGTTCTGAAAGTTCATTGATAAACTTTGTCATTCTTCCAAATTTTCCTTATATTCAAAATTCATCACACTGTGTCTTATTTTCATCCTACGATGATTCTTCATCATCGCACTCTACTTGTGTGAACTAGGGCAATGACGTCGCACTATGTCTTACTTTCAGCCTGCGGCAATCCTACATCGTCGCACTGTACCTTTCTACAACATGTGATGATTCCTATAGGAATTGTTGGAGTGAAGATCAATTTTCTTTTCTTTTCCCATATTTGTCTTTACTTCTTGGGATGAACTTTTAGTCTTGCTGAATGATTGGTTTACATATTTTAAGCCCGAATTTGATTGATTTTCAAGAATTGAGAGTCTTCTTCATAATCTTTGTAAGTTTCATCTTTTACTTCTTATTTCAAGGGTATAATATCAAGGCTTTGATCCTGAGTTCTTTTTTGATAAGTTGTTCTTGATTTATTTTGAGTTTTGGATTGATTTTAAGTTTTGGATTGTTTTTGATTAGGAAACATTTTTTTTTTTTGCATTCAACAAATCGTTTTCTCATCTTTTCATTTTTTGCTTGCATTATGAGTTTGATTTGGGAAATAGTGTTGAGAGTGAATTAATCTTCTTGGACCATTCTTTCTTTTTGTATTATGTCTCTATTCTGATTTGAAAACGAAAGGACTAAAGTTTATTCTTATTTTTAGTAGTCTTTGTAAGAAATCTTTTGCATTCAAATATTTGTCGAAAAGAGAAAATTGGAAGATTTAGTAGTTTTGATTGTTTGGAATTCATATCATTCAAAGATTGAGAAATTGTGTTTTGTAACTTTTGTATTCTAGAAAGAGAAACCTTCTGCCTATTGTAATTAGATTTCATCAAATGAAATGATTGCATATCATCTCTTTTTTCATTTTATTGGGTCAAGGTAAAATACATCATCAGTTTCATTTTTGTTTCCCTTTTGAGTAAGCAACAACCTTTAAAATACAACGTAATTTTAAAATCTATTAGCAAATTTTATTTTCTAGAACTTTTATACTCCAACATTAGATAGGATAACACTTTGGAATAAGTTGTGAAGCACACTCTCCAAAGCATCAAAACACACAATAGTATCTTGTGATAGGGAGGGTTCAAATCCACTTGCTACATTTTGTCCTA
Source organism: Picea engelmannii (assembly GCA_009831015.1). Taxonomy (NCBI): domain Eukaryota; kingdom Viridiplantae; phylum Streptophyta; class Pinopsida; order Pinales; family Pinaceae; genus Picea; species Picea engelmannii. The sequence goes on along the minus strand of ML786690.1, from coordinate 841,899 downwards.
GGAAGCCCTTCTAGCACAAGGGTCAATCATCAGGTCACATTAGGACCGACAGAGTTACTCACCCTAATTTGTTGGTCTTAGTGTAGAGATTGCACATATTATTGGGGGTCACTTGAGAAGAAAATATTGTGGGGACCTTCTTGAGTTTATTTCAGTCTTAGATACCCTTCCCTTACACGTGGATCATAATGTTGACTGCTTCCCCATGCATCATTGTCGTAGTTGGTAACCTTAGTGGCCTATCTCTCTAGAGTATTTTACACGAGGTGACTGTGGAGGGGCAAGTCTTCACGGTACCTAGAATCGACGCTGGACAAACTCACTTGGGCTCCTTGGAGGGTATACCCACGATTATGTGTGGGAGATTGCACCAGTGTGTAATTTCGTTAAGAAGGTCATCAATGTAACTTTTCTGCCCTCTTTATATCAACCCATTCTTGTCTTGATTTCACGACGTTGGATTTCATCACCAACTAGTGAATTTGAAATAAGAAGGTTTGTTTGTGTGTTTGATATCTAGATTTTATTAGTGAGTGTTGTTTGTTTCTCTATTTGGCCATAGATTTCTTTCATTCTTTATTTGGTGTGGTGAACATCGACCATCACCGTTCATGTAGGATGCAAGGGTTACCTTTGGAAGACCCAGAATAATACTCTCCTTTGCTTCCTAACTCACTAGAGGGTTCTTCTGAAGGAGCATTGAATAACGACGTAGCCTTTGATATTGGAAGTTCTACTCCATTGGAGGAATTGATACTTGATGTAAATTTGTTATTAAGTGTTGTACAAGATCCACTTTTTCTCCAGATTAATTCATCGTGAGACGTTGTTGCTGAAGATTATACTAGAATACCTACTAGACCTCACACAGAGTCTGGTGTAGACGATCCACCCTTCTAAAGTGAATCATTTAGAACTCTGGTTCATACTGCTGGAATTTTTAATCCTAGCTCTGTCCCTGTCTATTCTCTTTGGAGGACCTCTTCGAGACACGATATTTTTGATAAAATAGGAATGATTCACCTACGCCCGAGGACCTATAATCAACCTATGGAATCACATACACCTGTGACTTCCACTACTTATACAATACCTGTAGATAATTTTACTGGCACGACCAATAATGTTGTCATAGTCTTAGACCAATTGTTGGTTGGTTATCATACAATTCTTCCTCTCCAGCTCGCTAGCTCTACCATGGTCCCAAAAGTTACGCCTGTTTTTGCCGGAAGTCTAGTAATAACTAAAGATCCTATTGGAATACCACTTCCTCTTAGATCAAATCCCTTAGTTCCACCTAGGTATAACGCTTTGAATACTTCTATTGCTAATCCTTCCCAGAGTCCATCTGGAGGGTCTAATATTTTTGTTCCTCCTAAGTATAATGTTGCTAGTAGTTTTGTTCTTACACCTACCTAGTGTTGGTGATGGAAGTCACTCCTGGATTGCAACAGGAGCAGAGCCCGATGCCCATCAGTTTATGTCACGATTTGTGTATGAAAGGGGTGATCAAATGGAAGTAGGCTCAGACGATATTGTTTCAACTCTGAAACTAGGCCAGGCATGCATGGGCAGGTGAGGTCTTGGACATAATTCAGATAGGGAGTTGTAGTAAGGGTGAGTAGGGGGAAGACTTGTATCAGAGAGATGCAAAGGTCTGTTGTCAACATCAGGTTTCCAGCAGACTGTAGGAGAATGTATTTAAACGCGAGATCTTCTTACATTCAAATGCAGAAAACCATAGAATACAATAGTGACATAATAAAACCTTTATCATAACACAACTGCAATAATTCATGTGAATCAGTCAATCATGAACTCCCTCAGTATGAGATGAAAACTAGATGAAATAGGGAAACTGTCTTTCATAAAATAAGAAATCTTACATACAGATGCATAACCAGAGAACTAGAGCGTCTGTTAAAACATTACAATCGAGAGATTTGCTCTACCATCGATACATTACAAAATACAAAGACTGAGCCTATATACTCAGAAAAATTCACTTAGTAGCGGCGTCTCAAGGCTTTCAATGTATGGCGTCTCCTCAATCAAATTTGGCCCGCACTTCTCCTATCATACGCCACCTTAATTCTGCATGGCTCACGCCAGGGGGTAGCTGAGCCCTTAAATGTTGAATTAGCGTGTGCAGGCTTCCCCGGCGAGTCGAGGACTCGGTGTAGATTCCATGGAAAGAACCAGTACAGAGGATCGTCTCAGGTAGACCTTCCAGCCGGGACGTTCATTCCTTGTAATTAATGAGTGAAGCGAGGCTTCAACCACCTTATCTCTTATCTCATTTATCCCAAGCAGGCATTGGGATTTAGATCATGTCAAACCAACATCTGGAGACACAGTGCCCCCCTTCTGAAACTCATCTTAGCGCTTTTGGCCTTTTTGGTACAGCCCCTTCTACTCCCTCGAGTGACCACGGGCCGTGACCTCTCGCCTATTTTCTAGAGTGCTTTCGACGTTTCGGGGTTCGCGGATGAGAAAGAGCAGGTCTTTCCCCCTTCAAAATCGTGATGGGTGGAATGACGGGAAGGCCTAATAGTTGCCATGTGTCCCCCCACTGATCTGATGGTTCTAAACTAATTCGACAATATTTCAGGCCTGGGTCTAAGACATTAGTGCTCCTCCTTTAGTCTTTCTCCTATGTGACCGGGCGCCCAAACCATGGTCCTAAGTCTGGGCACCTTCGGCGTTTCGGGGTTCGAGGTTTTGAGAGGTGAAATGAAGAGGAGCGCTTACCCCTCGAACTCCCGAATGCCGATGTGACATGGATGTGCGCCGCGCGTCCTTGCGATCTGACGGTTCTGAATTCTCCCGACGATGTTGTGGGCCCCAAGTCCTGGATGCTCTTGGCATTTTGGGGTTTCGAAATGTGAAATGTCGAGGAGTTCTTATAGATCGAACTCTCGAATACCGACATGGCATAGATGCATGCCGCGTGTCCTTCAGATGGACGACCCAGATAGTAAGCGCTATTATAAAAGGGGTTGTCCCCCTTTACAGGCTTGCTTGATATGACCTGGGGCTAAGACCGTGGGCTCGGTGCCAAAGGTTCTTTCGGCATTTCTCCGATCGGTGACTTCAACTTCAATGAACAGACACCTCCTTGACTCCCGAAACCCCGATCCCTAATATGCCCACTAGCAGCCAACTGTCCCAATTGGATTGGACGACCCAAATTTGTCTTGAAATATGGGAGCTGTCCCCTGTGCTAAATTTCAGGAAAGTTGGTAGCCCCGAAAACCCGATGACCGTCGATAAAATATGTAGGTGGATCTCGGCCGCCAACAACAAAACTTCGCCCGCTTGCTTGACGCGTCACTGAAAAAAGGATTCTCCCGTGCTGCGCTTGGGCGCTTCCTGTGCAATGTGCAGACCTGGACACTCTCAAGCCCAAGACAAGAATTATCGCTAACATTAGGCTCCATGGGGGATAGATTCGTCCCTACGATTCTCTAAGAACTTATTCCACAGCTTCAGTGCCTTACTGTTGGGCTATGGAGTCGGGCTCAAAATATCCTGCTGCTGAAAATACAAGCCGAAAAATAAAAGCAACAAAATAAAGCTACATTCTCAAAGGAGCTTATTTATATACAGTCCTAATGCTAATAAAATATTTTACATGGGCTAGGTGAAAGAAAACTTCCACCATAGCCATTCAAGCAGCTTCCTAGATAAAAGCTCCTTCCTTCTGTCGATGATCACCAGCAGATAGTGTAACCGTGACAGCAGAACGACTACACTCTTCAACTTCTCTTCACAGGGTGAAGTTGATATGGAATAGGGCGGCTCCAAGGCATAAAGGACATGCCACTCCATGTATTCACCGACAGGGTCATAAAATGAGTGGCGAATTTCGGAAAATTGGTGACAGGCAACCTCCTCTGCTACAGAGTTGCTCACATGTGGTTGAATATCTTTGGTAAGCACATGTGAGTGGACAACTGACGTAGGCTCATTGATCTCAGGCAGTAGCTACTCGCTATCTGGTTCTTGAATGAAATATGTGCTCAGCTATTCCTCTGGTTCCTTTTCCTCTTCTTGGCTCTCCCCCGGGTCAGATTCGTATTCATCATAAATAGGGACCATGGGGTGGTTCTGTTTGTTGACTAGCTCTTCAGTATCTTTATAGTGATCAAATGTAGGATAATCTTGCTGCTCATCATCACTATAATATACATAAAAAATGGGTTGTCCTTCATTGATATGATCCTCCTCCAGAATAGTGATCCCGTAAAAAATTTCCATTTTAGGGATAGTGGGACCTGCTGGTTCTAGCTGCTCACACATAATATTTTTCTCTTTAATCCTAGGTAAACATATATCATGAGAAACCCCCTGGAGGAAAAGAGAAGAATCATCTTCCACAACTAACCCCTCTTTTAAAAAGAGAGGGTCTTCGTCATCATGAGCAGAGCTGCTAGGAACATCTGCTTCAACTCGATATCCAGGTGAGTCATATACCATGGACCACATTTGCTCTAAAAACTCACAATTTCCACAAGAGGCATGTTGATCGTTATGAAAATCTAAAAGAATAGAGGCATTTGATATAATGTCAGATGCTTCCATTCTAGGGCTAACACAATTAATATCATTCAACACCTCTATTTTTTCATGGCAAATGCTTTCCTCCATAGTAAAGGCTTTATCATGGACATGGTCTTCAGGGCTAGCAGAGGCTTCATGAAGCAAAGAAAACTCCTCACAACAGTTTTCAAACAAACAATCAGCTGGATAATAGTCTTTACAAAATGAATTGAAAGCTGTATGAAAACCTGTTAAAGAGCATATGCTCGCAGCAGGAAGAGATCGACACCACTCAAGAGAAGCTCCCTTCAATGAATACCTGAAGAGATTAATCCGGACATCCTCATGCGTGATATTGTGTTGGTGAATAGCCTCATGGAAGTCCAGTAAATGCTCAGTTGGTTCCTCCCAACTTGTTGCATGAAATTCAGGGAGGAAATCTTCCCATTGGTCTCTATCAGGAAGTGCATTAGGAAAACCAACTATCTAGGAAAAGTCACAGAAACCAAACCTTTGAGCCAGAATTTTCTCCATATCAAACCAGTGGAGTCGCCAATCAATCCTCGAATCATGGAGTCACCAAGTGAAAGATGCGCAGCTTCAAATATGCCTAGTCCTTGTTCACCATCAAAGGCCAAATCTTAACGTTGTTGTTACCCCAGGAAGCTTCTCAGGCTGAGAAAGCAGCCGTTGAAACCTTCTTGAGAAAGCTCCTCTGGGTCAGCTTTCAGGTGTGCTAACAATAGTCACAGCTGAAACAATGATGTGGAAACAATAGAGCCGCCAGGTGCACAGTAGCAATATTTAAGGGCTCTGATGTCTGATGCACCTTCAGAATCAGAGGCTCAATGTCTTTCTGCCCAGGGAAAATCTTCAACTTCATCCCCGACAACGACACCAGAAATGTTGGCGATGGAAGTCACTCCTGGATTGCAGTAGGAGCAGAGCCCGACGCCCATCATTTTATGTCACAATTTGTGTATAAAAGGGGTGATCAAATGGAAGTAGGCTCAGATGATATTGTTTCAACTCCGAAACTAGGCCAGGCATGCATGGGCAGGTGAGGTCTTGGACATAGTTCAGACAATGAGTTGTAGTAAGGGTGAGTAGGGGGAAGACTTGTATCAGAATATGCAAAGGTCTATTGTCAACATCACGTTTCCAGCAGACTGTAGGAGAATGCATTTAAACGTGAGATCTTCTTACATTCAAATGCAGAAAACCAGAGAATACAATAGGGCCACAATAAAACCTTTATCATAACACAACTCTAATAATTCATGTGAATCAGTCAATCATGAACTCCCTCAGTATGAGATGAAAACTAGATGAAATAGGGAAACTATCTTTCATAAAACAAGAAATCTTACATAAATATGCATAACCAGAGAACTAGAGCGTCTGTTAAAACATTACAATCGGGAGATTTGCTCTACCATTGATACATTAAAAAATATAAAGGCTGATCCTATATACTCAGAAAAATTCGCTTAGCAGCGGTGTCTCAAGGCATTCAATGTATGGTGTCTCCTTAATCAAATTTGGCCTGCACTTCTCCTGTCATACGCCACCTTAATTCTGCATGGCTCGTGCCAGGGGGTAGATGAGCCCTTAAATGTTGAATTATCATGTGCAGGCTTCCCTGGCAAGTTGTGGACTCGACGTGGCTTCCATGGAAAGAACCAGTATAGCGGACTGTCTCGGGTAGACCTTCCAGCCGGGACGTTCATTCCTTGTAATTAATGAGTGAAGCGAGGCTTCAACCACCTTATCTTTTATCTCATTTATCCCAAGCAGGCATCGAGATTTAGATCACGTCAAACCAACATTTGGAGACACAGTGCCCCCCTTCTGAAACTCATCTTAGCACTTTTGGCCTTTTTGGTACAACCCCTTCTACTCCCTCGAGTGACCATGGGCTGTGACCTCTTGCCTATTTTCTAGAGTGCTTTCGGTGTTTCAGGGTTCACGGATGAGAAAGAGCAGGTCTTTCCGCCTTCAAAATCACGATGGGCGGAATGCCGGGAAGGCCTAATAGTCTCCACGCGTCCCCCCACTGATTTGATGGTTCTGAACTAATTCAACAATATTGCGGGCCTGGGTCTGAGACATTAGCACCCCTCCTTTAGTCCTGCTCCTATGTGACCAGGCGCCCGAACCATGGGCCTAAGTCTGGGTGCTTTCAATGTTTCAGGGTTCGAGGTTTAGAGAGGTGAAATGAAGATGAGCGCTTACCCCTCGAACTCCCGAATGCCGACGTGACACAGATGTGTGCCGCGCATCCTTGCGATGTGACGGTTCTGAATCCTCCCGACGATGCTGTGGGCCCTAAGTCCTGGATGCTCTTGGCGTTTTGGGGTTTGGGGTTTCGAAATGTGAAATGTCAAGGAGTTCTTATAGCTCGAACTCTCGAATACCGACATGGTATAGATGCGTGCCGTGCGTCCTTCAGATGGATGGCCCAGATAGTAAGTGATATTATAAAAGGGGTTGTCCCCCTTTACAGGCTCGCTTGATATGACCTGGGGCTAAGACGGTGGGCTCGATGCCAAAGGTGCTTTTGGCGTTTCACTGATCGACAACTTCAACTGCAATGAACAGACACCTCCTTGACTCCTGAAACCCCGATCCCCAATATGCCGACTGGCAGCCAACTGTCCCAATTGGATCGGACGACCTAGATTTGTCCTGAAATATGGGAGCTGTCCCCTATGCTAAATTTCGGGCAACCCTGTAGCCTCGAAAACCCGATGACCATCGATAAAATATGTAGGTGGATATCAGCAGTCGACAACAAAACTTCGCCCGCTCGCTTGATGCGTCACTGAAAAAGGATTCTCCCGTGCTGCGCTTGGGTGCTTCCTGTGCAATGTGCAGACCTGGATGCTCTCGAGCCCAAGACAAGAATTATCGCTAACACCTAGGTTCTCTCCGGGGGGCCTAACATTCCTCCTCCACCTCCATGTGGAGGATATAATTGTCATGTCCCAAGTAGCTCCAATCAAGTTGGAGGCACAAGTCATTATGTCGCTTCTGGTTTTCAAATTCTTATTGGAGACCAACCTCAAGTTGGGGGGCAACCTCAAGTTGGGGGAAACCTCAAGTTGGGGGGAAAACCCAAGTTGGAGGTCATAACCTAGTGTACAGGAAATATATCCCTGGATTACAATGTCAATCTTGGAATTTTCCTTTCCAAGGAAATCAAAAACTGCCCGGGGGGAAAACTCCTCAAGTTAATTATTTTGTACCCCCTAATCCCGGGAAACCATATATAGGCTCTATGAATCCTACTTGGGGTCAAGATTTTCAGTATAATGATCCTTTCCAAGGAAGCATACCCAATCAACCAACTCATGTTGGCTATTTGACTCAAAACCCTCCACCACTGAATTTGACAGGACCCTCTAACTATCTACAAACTGCTTATGGTCTTACTGGTATACCTACAAGACTACCTCCTCAAAATTACCAGTTTCCTCAAGTGAAAAAACAACTGACCTTTCTTGCTACTTAGTATTTACCATATTTATCTATGATTTTGAATGATCCTATCTTTCATTCTCCTTATTGATTGGTCATAACTTCCAAGTTAAGATCAAACATTCCTAAGTTTGATGATTGATCAGGGGAAGACCCAAATAATCATGCCATGACTTTGCATCGTTGGTGTTCATCCAACTCATTGATGGACGACTCCATTAGATTACATCTTTTCCAAAGAACTCTTACGGGTTCGGTAGCCAAATGGTATATCGAATTTCCACAAGGATTCTTCAATGATTTCAACACCTTAGCTATGGATTTATTAACGAATTACCAATTACCGATACGATATGAGATAGGAACCAAAATTTCGAGTTCATTTAAATAATCCTCTTCTTCTCACATTTTCGATCATATTCAAGAGTGGAGGAGGAGAAGACGCTTAATAAAAGTTTCCCTTCCTGATCAACTATTGGCTGAGTGGTTTACCAAGTCACTCATCGGTCCTATAGCTCGTGATGTTTCCATGGGTGGTGTCATCATTGAAGAGAAATAGATTAGTCATTCTCAAGACTTGGATCTCGTTCATTCACAAACAACCACACTATATGACTTGATCCCTGATGCTCCTCATTCGTCTACAACTCCAACCCCAACACCTTCAGTATCTTCTCATGTTACTGATGGTGTGATTATAACTTTTCACGTTGAGACTCTGTCTAAACAAGACAATAATTCAAATTCCAAATCTACTACTGCTAATGTAAAAAATACTCCTCCTCTGACTCCTTCTCCCAGTAAAACCTCTGAGGTTAATTCGGTTCAATTTACACCTACAGGTAAAAATAAAAATAAAAATAAAGGGAAGGGTAGGAATAAGGAAGAAAAAAATAATAATCAACAATCCGATAAACCCAAGACTCAAATTGCTGATGATAAAGAAAAGTGAAAAACTCATTATCCTTTTCTTATCTGTGGTGAGGATCATTATATGAAAGATTGTCCGTGACATGCTGAAGTTACTAAGTTCCTGCAAGGGACCGGAACACCTCCTGTTACACATCCAAATCACTCAACTGGATAAGTGTCGCACATACCTCTCACTTGTCGCAAGTGTCGCAACTTCTATACAACTTGTCGCGAAGGTCACAAGTTGGTGATAAGAGTGTCGTAAATACTGTTGGATCATGTCAC
>ML786690.1:732179-832580 GCA_009831015.1 Picea engelmannii | reverse complement strand
TTGGCCTGTTTCTTTCTAGTTTGTGTTAGATGCTACATGAACTTATCATTCAGTGATAGATCTGTTTTCAAGCTAATGTCAATAGAGTAGGAAGTGGTCGTATCTTCATTTGTCCACAGCCATCAACGAGAAGCAAAGGATTGAAGCGCAACTCGGAGCGTGCAGGGACAAACGTCGGTTAAAAGGTACTTCTGTTACTCTTCCTTCTCATGCATTAGGCTTAGATAGATTCGAAAGAAATTCAGTGTCCATGATAAGCACTTTTCTGTCTAGGGTTAAGGTCAAGCCTTAGAGGTCGATCTACTTGTCCGCAGGCAGATTTTCCTACAACACCTCCTACACCCATCATTTTGTCACAACCTTTTCCTTCTCAACAACATGCCCAATTGGTTATTCATGACCAAACTTCTCCCTCTACCACAACTTATGTAGTTATGTGTACTAGTGACTCCAAGAAGAAGGAAGTTGCAGTCACTACTCAAGCCAAAGATTATTATCATTCGAAAGAGAAAGTTGATGATTCACCACCTTCATTGGTTCAACCTCCTCCATCGAATTCACCTCCCAACAATCCTCTTCATCTCGAACGACTTAGTCTGGATACATTTATTCACCCTCGTCCTAAATGTGTTGTTCGTAAGTCGTCATTTAACCCTCGCACACATGCAACTCAAAAATACAGTATTGTAGAAGATCTTGCGCATGCACCTTATGCGATGTCGACTCTCAAAGTACTTCAAAGTTTTCCTACGCAACATAAGGCAGTTTTAAAGGCTATTGGTGGAATTGATCCTACCAATACGAACTTGATAATATATGACTTGGAAGATCATATTCCAAGGCTCCCTCAATTAGTGTTTCAAATACAAGTCATTGTGGAAAATAAGAATATTTGTCGAACGATTATTGATGAAGGAGCCTCAAATTGTGTCATGTCTGTCATTTGTTGGAAATACATTGGTTGTCCCACCCTTACCGAGTCACACAATACTCTAAAATCTTTTAATGGTACATGGTTTAAACCTTATGGTATTCTTCATTCGTTATCTATTACGTTAGAAGGAAAAGCGATTACTGTTGAGGTTGAGGTGTTTGATGCACCTCTCGATTAAAACCTTTTACTTGGCTGTAGTTGGATTGATTCTATGTGTGCAATTGTTTCTAATTTTTTCCATGTGATACATTTCCCTCACTAAGGATTTTTTTTTATTGTCGATCAACTTTCCTTCTTTAACTCTAATTTGCATACTAGTAACATACCTTTCATTACAAAAACACCTCCTAGTTATGAGAATTTCGGTGTAGGTATTCTAAAGGATTAATCATTAATGGGTATGTTCCCCATTCCACCACCCTGTTGAGCACTCAACACACCCTAAAAAGTCTATGTCCATTTCTACTTTTTGGGTACCACTTGATCCTTTGCACTATCTATTTTCACTTTAATATGAAACTGATGTCTGCGCTTATATTTTATGTTTCATGTTTGAATTGTTTAAATGCTACTTGAACATACAACAAAGAATCATCTTAACCTTAAATGGGACTTAACAACTACTTAAGGAATCGATAGTCTAAATCTTTCCCCAACACGCTTAGGAAGTTCGACATCGGTAAAGGGTAAAGGTGACAAAAATCGCTTGAGAAGTTCAAAATAGTCGAGCGTCAATATTCATCGGTGTCGGTGGATGAAAGTCTCTCTTTTCTATGAATGAGCTTCGAAAGGAATATCATCAAAGACCGATCCATTCGACTTTGGAAGAAAAATGAAAAGAGTAAGCGCTGTGCAAGGAGAGGAGTGGTATTGCCGATCCCCGACTCCCGATATGATTTCAACGTCGAAAATTCACAAAATGATAGTCCACAAATAAAACTACACATTAATTTTCCATTTTAATGTCGATCCCCGATGGCATCCAAGAATCGACAGTCGCAGTGCTTTCAACGTGAGCGAAGTCCCCAAGTGAAATCCTTACCCACCAGCTGAGTGCTAAATTTTATGTTTTGAATATTCTAATAACCCTGAGTTAATAATGCCACGTCACCATCAATCGACATGAAAAGTTTTAAAGGGAACATATCAACAAACTTACAAGGAAAATCAGAATAATAACAATTATAAATTCATATTTTGCGTGAAAAATTAGATAAGAAAAAACGGTAAATTTACATAACAAAAGGGGAACGTGATACATTAAAAAAAATTTCAATTTTTTTCATATAATTAAAGCTCTCACAAAGATCAGGTTACATACAAATATAAACCACTGACGTCTTGACTGATTGGCCCGTTCATAGTGAGAATATAAAAACCCTTACAAAAAAAAAAGAAAAATGTCAAGCGTCACTTCGAAGAATGCAAAGCAAGAGCCCACCCATTATGTATCTCCTGCACACAGACCTTCTCTTGGACTACTCCTCGCACCCTGCAATGTTTTCTTTTCCTCTTTCATTGTCATCCTCTGTGCCTTGTGCAACTGTACAATTATATCTCGTGCTTCCGAAAGTTGTCTCTGGAGCCAAACTGTGCTTCCTTCGCAACCCTGCGACGTCGATGCCTCCCGGTTCTTCACCACCAACTAGATCCACAACTCTCTATTTTCTTGGTAGAGTTCAGATATCGGAAGTTGGGCCTGCTCTAACTACTGGATGGAAATCTCAACGGAAGAAACTGGTGCCTTTCCCCTTCCCTTTTGTCTCCTGCTTCCTCTACTGGTAGTCCCTACAAGTTCCGACCATTTAGTGAGCATCGTAGACCCCTCAATGGCTGGATGAACACTCAGCTCAGCTGGGAGGTGGTCTTCTTCCCCTTTTTTCTTATCTTTCCTAGGCCTTCCCCTTATCCGTGGTGTCTTCTTCTGAGAGGGCATGACCCCCAGCATATGTATTTCATACGTACTTCTCTCCACCCCCACCTCCACTATAGATGCTGACACCATTTCCGAGCAAAAGCTAGTACCTCCTATTGGAGCTTTAGGGACACTGTAAGCCAATAAGAAAGAGTCCCAAGCACGCTGGGGCTCAAAACTGGCACTCCGACTACCTCACAAACCCCATCCCTTGTTTAAAGGGGATCCCATAGTGCCACAACATAGTGAACTAGATGTCTGCGGATGGTAAAGGAATACTACACAGATTTTTTCCAAAATAAACTCGCAAGACCAACATTACAGAGGTATAAACTCATCATATGCGTAGAATTCCCCACAAAACTCCTATAATTTATAGCGGAATGAAGAAGAAAAATAGAGCGTGCCAAAGAATACTCATGCCTCATGACAATATGTCTTGAATATTTAATGCGTCACAACTGCTCGATAGATGCAATCCAAAACGCACAAAACGTCATCGATCGAAGTTGCAGGGAATATATGGTACTATCATTCCAATCTCTTTAAACTCCCTAGCTTCCATTATTAACGAATGATAGTTGACACACTTGGTGATACAATTTTTGGAGGCATTTTACTTCCTTATTATGGTATCCGACCTTTTGGGAGAGTACGTGCACATGCTCGACTCTAACGTATTTTCCCAGCCCCAAAGGTTGACCGACTACTGTGATGGTTTCGATGCTCATATCTGTCGTACTTGATTTCCCATGCTATGGCATGCTGATGTATCTCATTTAAAATGAATAGGAACGACAACATGGAAAAATACATCGCAGGTCATTCAAAAGGGCAACTGGGATCACGTAAGTATTAAACGATCGACACTAATGATCTCCACAGGTATGCATCAGTCTATTCTATTTTTTTGGATCTTATATTATATTACTTGATCACTAAAATACCTCAACCTTGATTCCAGGAAAGATTCCCTGATTACTGAACAAACCTTGCTTCGTGATCTCGCTAAAGAACTCGAAAGAAACATCGAAGTAGAATCAAAAGAGAAATGAAGGATATCGGGCTCCCCAAGTTCGACACCCCAGAAAAATTTGTTGACTTAAGTGATGTAGTCAAGTCGCATGCCAAACAAGATTCGCTATGGACCGAAGAGCTCGCAAAGATGACCAATGCGAGGCCAGTGAAAGTGAAATGATTCACAGAACCTTCGATTAGGGCCCAAACCATGCTACAACAATTGAACTCCATTTTAGTAAAGTATTGGGTGCATACAATAGACATCATGGGAATATATGCAGCTCCGATGGAACAACACAGGTTTCCATGGGCCCAAAATTATGAATAACTGTTTATCAGCCAGTCTGAATACGAGAGAAGTCACCCTTTCCAAGAAATATCTCGGGTTGACTGTTAAAGAAACTATTAGAAGATAACGCCACATGGCAATTTTTGCTTTGCTTAAACTGCACTTAGCCATTAATTTCAGTTAAGCTTTATATTATAAATAAAGACATCGACCAATTAGTTAAGGATCGATGGTTGTTGTAAGAACTCTTTCTTTTGGTTGCTAAGAATTATTTTGAAGCTGTAATGAATTGAGAAGTCCTTCTGGACCAAAGACAAACTATTTTCATCAGATGCATGTGATTGGACTTGGAGAAGAACTACTTCCTATCCTGTTTCATGAATGATGCAGTAATGAGTAAGAGCAATTAATTCTGTTGTCAAGTTATCCGGTGCAATGTTTTGATGCTCTTTTCTTTAATGATGAAGATGAAATCATTGTGTTATTATGTGATGAATAGTTATGGTAGATGAATTATTTTGCTTACCATTATCTTATTACATATGTGGTTTTCTTTTTGATATCTAGTTTCTTAGACAATAATTGGATGCTCAAATGGTTGATGTATTAGTACTAGGCCTGTGGTATAGAATCATTGTCTGCATGTTTGAGAAACAGGTTATCCCAAGCTCAACCTCTTCCCCAATAGTTAAAACTTAATCTTGTTTGCTGTCAAGTTGGTTTATACTGGCTTGCATTTATCCTACCAGTCCCACCCAAGAGAAAATACAGAAGAGAATAGTCCTAACTGAAGGAAGGGCCTTCAAAAGAAAACACATAGCCCATTGATAATTTGGTTGGATCGCAAGATATGGAGAACCATTCCATCTTCAAATGATGTAGAGTCTAATTGGGCCTCAGTGGTAGGTTTGGTTCCTACTGTTGAATTAATGGATTTAAGACCCATCAACAAAATTGGCACTAGAAGGAGAGACTGAGAATGAATGGCTGAGTATATATTTTATATAGCATTTCAAATAGCCTACAGATTCGTAACGGCCCACATGCATGGCTAGTAATTCAATAGAAATCCCACACACATTGAGTACTCTCGAAGTGGGTAACTCACCCCAGCCTGAAGAAAAACCATTTCACCTTGAAATACCTTACGTCATTCCTCACGAGGAAGTAAATCAATTCAGGAGAATCATAAGAGCCTACGCCTGATAGATCGGTGTGTTGTCCTTAGCTACCATACTCCCTCGAAGAAAACAACAAAGCAGACCAGTGGTTAGCACTCCCGATGAGGTTTTCGTACACTCTGTAGAAGACTTAATAGATTTTGCGACTACCAAAATCCAAGAACCTCTTGATTTAATACCCGAAACAACAACCGACGACATCTCCGAGCCAAACGAATTTTCGAAAGAAGAAGAGTTCAACTCAGATTACAAAGATATGGAAGGTAATAATAACCATGAGGAAGAAGGGGAAATCCCACTTCAGAACAACCAACCTTGGTTGGACGGAGATGTCGTGGTTGTTCCTGGATGAGTACATAATATTCCCCAGCACCCAGACTTCAGGTTTACCTGAAGATCATATTAAGAATTTCATACTCATGATTAGGCTCATGAACATTCAACATGAAGATGTATTCTGTAGACTTTTCCCCTACACATTTGAAAATTCAGCTTCCACGTGGTATTTTAATCTTCCAGTAGGATCTATAACTAGCTGAACCAAGTTCCAGAAAGAATTTCTAGATAAATTTGTAGAGGAAACTACTTCAGGAGCTCTAATGGTTGAGTTGTTCACAACCACCATGAGTCCTGTTGGCATAGGGGCAGACCTAGGATTCAATGCTACAACAATGCACCAACAAATCCCTAACTACCAGCCCTTTCGGCAACACCTGCGAAGTAGATGAAGTTTCACCCAAGGTAGAGGCAAGGGTGGTTGCAAGACTTAGGTGTTTGCAACCTTAGATGGGGCACAAATCTATGATTCTAACACTTAATAAAGCACTCATCACAGCCAGTTCCTCAATATGAAAGAAATATCCACTTCGCTAATAGAACAGAGCTTCACAATACTCACACTAATATACTGTATTAAAGCACTTAGCATAGGAAAATAGATCAGATCGAGTAGATCATGCACTAAATATAACCATATAGATTAGATCTAACATTCTCACATCTAATAAGCACAAAACATAAGTATATTTATCTAAATACATCCAAGCACTTAGCAAATAACATGTAAATCACATAAGACAAAGTACAAAGCATCATAACACAGGATTTACGTGGTTCACCCCCACCTTGGGGCTACGTCCAAAAAATCTTCTTCGTTATAGTCTTCAGTCAATCGGTTACAAGAATAGAGCCTCAAAAACCTTACTCCACACAAGACAAAAGATCTGCACAACTCGCTAGATCTTTCTTCCTTGTGTTACATCACAAAGCTTTCTATAGTCTCACACAAGGACTTGCACTCAACTCTACATGTCTTACACAAAATGCACAAAGCCCTTACAATCCACACTAGCACTTAGCCTTTAGCACTTAGCTTATTGACCTACTAGTTCTCTTTCTACATTGCCTAGCCTTCTATTTATACATTACAAAATAGGCCTAAACATGGGTAAAACCCATGGGCCGACATCCCAATCCCGTTACATTATCCCCCAAAACCAAAAAGGGACCCAAAAGTGGGTCGAGATCCCTTGATCTCTGCTTCATCTCTTGCTCCTCCTTCGATAGGCTGTCGAAGTCCCAACATAGGTCAATATGACCAAGAATCTCCCAAAACTTGGTCAAGGGCCAACATGCCCCCAACACTCAGTCGTGACTCATCCTAAGTCACTCTGATCTGACCAGTTCTACTTTGAAGGCCTCAAGCTTGGCTTGATCTACTTCGACCTGCTGTTATGTGATGGCCTCTTTCTTAGT
This sequence comes from Picea engelmannii, assembly GCA_009831015.1. NCBI lineage: Eukaryota > Viridiplantae > Streptophyta > Pinopsida > Pinales > Pinaceae > Picea > Picea engelmannii. The sequence goes on along the minus strand of ML786690.1, from coordinate 825,486 downwards.
GAAATCTTAGATTACTACGTCGTTTACTGTCCCTTCTAGGTGTTGTTCTATTGCGTTAACGACCTATTCTAGCTCTTCTCCTCGGCTTTCAACCTCTATAAAAAGATGACATGCCTTATCTTGCACAGGTTGGATTTGTTAATTAACTTCCATAACTTTGCTATGGATCATATAGATCTACTGCTGGGTTGTGTGTTTCTCATGAGACCTCTTCATTTTGTCTACAATTGGCAGAGCTTTCAGCTGCGTCTGAAGTGTGTTTGCATGCTTCTTTTCTTCCTGGAGCTATGACTCCAGTGCCTGTAACTCAAGGTTCTCATTGAGGTTTTCATATGTTTGGGCACTACGGTTACTCAAATACTTTCACTCCAAGGCAAGATATTATATCTTGTCAACTGCGTTGCAAGTAGTTGCTTCCCTTTAGTCTCTTACATCTTGAGGGGTCTCGGGCACAGTGCAGAGTTACAAGTCTACTATGCGTTGCTTTAATTGCTGAATTATGTCTTTGAGTTTTTCCACGTGCTGTGGAACTCTCTCTTTAGCCTTTACTTCGATGACTGCCACAGAGAGAAGTGATCTGGTGACCCTTTCCTTTACTTCGAGTTGCTCTGTGAGCAACTGTTCCTTTTCTTTATGCAACTGAGATTTTTCTTCATGAGACTTTATCTGGAGGGTGAGATTCTCTCATTCTGCAGTACTATGCTTCTCTATAAGGTCTTCCTATGCTTGTGCTAAATCTTGGGTGGTTTGTGCTGTCTCCTCCTATGCTTGTCGAAGGAAATCTTTGACTGTATCAGTGATCCGGTGGAATTGAGATAGCTCATCTCCCAGTTCTAGTGTTCCCAATAGCAGAGGTGTAGTGGAAACTATGTGGTTGGACTGTAGTGCCTGTTGCATCCCTTGGAGTTCAACCTTGATCCGACTGTATATCTCTTCCTGCTGAGCTTCTTGCTTTTCTGCTATCTCCAACGAAGCATCGTTCAATTCTACGACAATGAAGTCAAATTCGTTTGAGGTGAGGGTGGTCTACATTTTAGTCATAGATTCTTTTGATTTATTCCTTGAAGAAGGTTTTGGAGGGGAAACCTTCCTTTTCTTCGAGGGGTCCTCCTTGTCTCTAGGTGGTGTAACCTCACCTTTCTTTTGTTCAACTTTTGCACCATCTATCTCTCGGCCATCTCCTCCTTGATCTGCTGATATGGAAGCAGTCTTCACAGATGCGCTGTCTAAATCATGGACCTCCTCGGTCTTATTTATCTTGATAGGTCTAGGTGTATCATGCGCTACTTATGTACTGTCTAAGTCATACATATCCACAGGGTCTGTTGTAATGAGGAGTTCCACCAACCAGTCCTTGGTGATATCCTCCGAGTCCTCCTCCATCAGCTTGTAGTAAGACTGCAGATGTTCCTTGTGTTCGTCAGTTCACGCTGTGATATAGATGAAATGGTGGTCCACATTGAACTTCATTAAAGGTCTAAAACGATGGAGAGTGTTTGGGGTTATATGTGGCTCAAAATGGATGACTGTCTTCAACTGGTTGTAATATGTGTGGAACATGACATTCGACTACCATTTCTTGCTCATGTCACTAAAGTACCATAGTGTACTGAACTTCGTGGCCAGAGGTTCAAAGGGATCAATGTCCGGGAAGGTCGCACCTTCCAGAATCTCCCATGCAATGAAAGAAATCAGTATAAGAAGCCAACTGAAGTGGAATTCGTATCCCTGATCTTGCACTTCCTTGCAATCCAGTTCCAATTGGTTCACAAGGTACTTCACCCAATTAATTTGTAGGCCCTCTGTGCACTTCCTTCTGAGTTCAACTACAAATCCAGTCACTTGGGTGGGTTGGTTATTGCAAACTAACTTTCTTGCAATAAATTGAAAGGCAAGGCACAATGCGCCACTCTGGATAGAGGCTACCTTATAAACTCGTGTTCCCTTCTCAACATCTCCATAGGTTCCTTTAATCTTCTGCGCAAGAGCGCGATCCATGGATTTTCCAGGGTAGAAATCCTATGGGTCAGGGCCTTGCATGCTTAGCCCTGTGATTCGATTGATCAATGTTGGATCCACTGTGATACAAAGGTTTAACCATAAATATCTGCCATGGTAGCAGGAAAATAGTAGTTTGACGCATGCATTCACTTCTTGGTGCCTTTCGAAGTGAGGAATCTTCATGACATTGAGCAATGTGGACTGTGCGAGGTTCATGGTCCATGACTAGGGAACTATATTAGATTTCTTTCCTTTGGTCCTGGTCAGATACTTATGTGTGGCGAGCATGTTATATACCTTCCTATCACTGAGGCTGAAGTCGTTAAAATTCAAAGTTGTGATCTTATCTTGGTCTACATGCACTACGTGTATCCCTTTCAAGAGGTACATAGTGACCAAAGCGTACTCAAAATCTCTAGGCACACTGTCTTGATTGATTGCATCACTCAAGGGTGGTATATAGGTAGGTAAAATACTCGGAATCATCTTGGCATTCACGAGATCATGTTTGTGCTTAGTTCACTTTTCATCTACTGGCCGCAATGGTTCGGCTTGAGCAATGGATGGAGATTCTTGCACGACTCTTGTATATGAATCCTTGATACCTTCAGACATCGACATGACTCTCTCAGTCATCAATTTGATGAGTACTTCTATTACTAATTCTTCAATTGTAGTGAGCTCGTTAGACATTTGCGCTCGGGGTTAATAATATTGGGTCAAGTTAGCTTAGATACTGCACTATAATAATCAACAAGAGCACAATGATCACTGTATACAATAGAAACTTAGTCTATGGGATCAAAATTATCATTTAGAAAAAGTGTTCTCAGTGCATGGCGTGATGAGATAAATAAGTAACTTGACAATGGTTTGCTTGCAACGGTTATGAGCCTCCATCAACTCTTATTCGATACGTTATGGAATGGTCTAACGGTTTGATGAAAAACCTTTATTGCCTTTCTGCTTGTTCAGAGTGTCGATCAAATGGTTATAATATCCCCAATGACTATATTGCTTCTCCATGGTGAAGTGCCATGTGTTGCTTTTCTGATATCCCAACGGAGCTCCAATTCTGCAAATTTTCTATCTGCGAAGTTCCCTCTGGAACCTTCTTTAAATAAGCTCTCTTCTTACTTTTCTTTCTAGCCTTCTTTCCAGTGAGCTTCGTCTCAATATTTCGTTTTCCATTCTGATTCTTATCTTATGTAGTATTATTTACTTCTTTCTATTAAGATTCTCTCCCAGGACTCATGGGTAACACCTCTTCTTTATCCGAGATAGGTACTTCATTCTCCTGTGAGTCTTCTAATGTTCTTGCAGCTTCGACATTTGGGTTTCTAGTGTTAAATAGCTTCGATTTGTTCTCCTGTTCTTCGATCAAGTGTGTGATCCTTCTGGTCATGAAATATTTTAAATCCTGTTTCTTCTACTCCAAGACTTCTTCTTCTTTCTTTCGTCTGGCTTGATTTATGTCAATCCAAGGTTTTCCTATTAACATGGTAAACGGGGCGCGATCTTCAACAAATTTAATAATCTCAAAATCTTCCTCCATTAAAGTTCCATTGACAATCATAGGTATCTGGGCAAGCCTTCCACATAGGTTTACCAGTTGTCCTCTGAATAACCCTATTCCTCCTTATGAGGGAGTCATAGCAGGCCTCCTTATAGCTTCCCAAGTTCTATCGGTCATGACATTCACCCGTGTTTCCTCATATAGAACACAGTTAATGTCAAAGTCTTGTTGGCCCTTGACGGAGTTTTGGGAATTTATTGGTCATGATGACCTATTTTGGAACTTCGACAGCCTATCAAAGGAGGAGCGCAAGATGAAGCAGAGATCACGGGATCTCGGCCCCCTTTTTGGCTTTTTGGGAATATGTAACAGGAAGGGGATGTTGGCCCATGGGTTTACCCATGTTTAGGCATATTTTGTATGTATATATAGATGTCTAGGCTATATAGCGAAGTAGTGGATGATATATCTATGTGATGTAGGCTAAGTGCTAAGAGTTAGATCTGTGTGATCAAGGCTTTATGCATTCTGTGTAAGACTTGTAGAGCTGAATGCAAGTCCCTGTGTGATATGATAGGAGGCTTAGTGCTATAACGCAAGGAAGAGGGATCTAGCGAGCTATGCATATCTTCTGTCCTATGTAGAGTAAGGGTTTTGAGGCTCTGTTCTTGTAACAGATTGACTGAAGACTATAAATAAGAAGAGTTGGTGGAAGTAGCCGCAGGGTGGGGGTGAACCACATAAACACTGTGTTATGTGATTTGTGCTTTGTCTTGATGTGTTCACATGTTATATGCTAAGTGCTCTAATATGTTTAGATAGATCTATTCATGCTTGGTGCTTATTATATGTGGGAATGCTATATCTGATCTACATGGCTATGCTTAGTGCTTAATTTGATATGTTTACCTATGCTAAGTGCTTGGATATAGTAGGGTAATGTCAATATTTTGAGGCTCTGTTGTATTAGAGAAGTGAATAGTGATTACATATTAAGGAATTGAATATGCTAAGTGCTTTATTAAAGTGTTATAATCACATATCTGTGTCCTAGCTATGGTTATAGACACTTGAGTCCTACAACCACCCCTGCCTCTACCTCGGATGAGACTTCATCTTCTTCACAGGTGTTGCTGAAAGCATTGGTAGTTAAGGCTTTGTTGGTGCACCGTTGTAGCGTTGAACCCTGGGTATGCCCCTGTGCCAACAAATGGTTCCGTTGTTAGGACCTGAAATTGTGATTACTGGGAACTAAGAAAGAAGAAGCTTTGTGCAAAGATCCATCTTGAAACTGTGAAATCTCTATGTGTAGATCTGTTTCCCTAGTACACAATATTCTACTTGACTTATAAATATCTATGCTAAAGAAAGAAGGTTAGATCTGAAAGAAAGAATCCTGATCTAAAGAAAGAAGATCAGATCTGAAGGAAAGAAGCAAGATTTGAATACTTGGCACTCCAAGAAAGGTAAAAGTAATAATTTATGATTAAAAGAGGGAAGATCTGTAAGCTCTATGCTCTGATAAAGGTAAGAATAGTTAAAAAGTTTTAGATCTGAAATTTTTGTGCTCTGTAAAAGTAAGATAAGTGAAATTTTTCGTTTCTAAAGTATGGATATAGGTATGATTGATAGATTCTGTCCTAGCTTGAAAACTAGGGAACTAATAGATGAAATAAGGTTTGATATGAATAGATCTGATAAGAATCATGAAAGATATGTTATACCTATGCATAGAAAAGATGTTTGGACTAACAAATGGATGCAAGATCCTAGAAAGAAATTGTTGCAGGTTAGCTCATACGATCCTAGCGCGTAGTACAGGAGAAGCAGGGGATAATTTAAAAGAAAGAGAGGATTGACCCTCTATTATACTTGCAAAAGACTAGGACATCTTGCTAAGAAATTCTTTGAAAGAAGACCTAGTTGTCTTTGCTGTAAGGCTATGGACCATGAAGTGTTGGATTGCCCCAGAATGATTGCTAAGCTTGAAATAATGAACATAAGACAAGAAAACCCTAATCCAGATACAAAAACTAAGGCTATAGTAGAACCCTAGAAAGAATCAGAGAATGAATTACTATAGATTAAAGACACCTTGGATGACCATCGACATGTTAGACTATCAAAGATTTTTAAAGACAAGGAGTGCCTTGAAGCGAGAATAGGGGACTTCGACATTGACTGTGTTCTAGATGAGGACACACAACTGAATATCATGATAGAAAGAACTTGGGAAGCTATAGGAAGTCCTACTACGATCCCTTCATTAGGAGGAATAGGTTTATTCAGAGGAAAATTGGTAAACCTATGTGGAAGGCTCACTCAGATACCTATGATCGTTAATGGAACTTCGACAAAGGAAGATTTTGAGATTATTAAGTTTATTGAAGACATTGCCTCGTTTACCATGTTAATAGGAAAACATTGGATTGACAGAGCTCAAGCCAGATGAAAGGAAGAAGAAGAAGCCTCAGAGTAGAAGAAACAAGACTTAAAATATTTCATGGCTAGAAGGATCGCACAATTAATTTAAGAACAAGAGAACAGATCGAAGCTAGTTTCCACTAGAAATATTGATGTCGAAGATGGAAGAACATTAGGAGACCCAACGAAGACTAGATTACTTATTGTAGACAAAGAAGAGGTATTACCTCTGAATCCTAGGAAATAATCTCAACAACGCACAATGACTATGTTAAAAGATGATAATAATCAAAATGGAAAAGAGACTACCAAGACGAAGCTCACTGGAAAGAAGGCTAGAAAGCTAAGTAAGAAGAGGGATAAGATTGGAAAGTTATATAAGATCCCAGAGGGAACTTTGCATAAATGAAATTTTCAGAATTGGAGCTTCGTCAGGATATTGGAACAACAACATGGCAAAGAAATATAGCTGTTGGGACTGATGTATCCGTTCGAATTCCTCTCTGAATGGACAGAAAAGCAATAAATATTCGTCATCAGACCATTGGACCATGCCATAACAGATCCAACAAGAGTTAATAAGGGCTCATAACCATTATATGTGAACCGTTGCCAAGTTTCCTACTTATTACTTCGCGCCATGCATGAAGAACACTTTTTATAACTGAGAATTTGATGCACGCAGACTGAATGAATTACATACAATAATCATTGCACCCTTGGTATTATTCCAGTGCAGTGTCTAAGTCCATCATGACCCTGATAATTTTAATCCTGAGTGCATATGTTTGATGAGCTCACCACAGTTGAAGAATCAATGACAAAAGTTCTCCTCGACTTGATGACAAAGAGAGTCATGTCGGAAAGAGGAGTGTCTATAGGTATACAAGCATCGTCGAAGAGAGGACTGTTGGCCTCTCCATCCACTGCTCACAGAGCTGGACCATCCAGTGAAAGACGAACTAAGCACAAGGATGACTTAGAAAATGCTAAGATGATTCTGAGCATCCTACCTAACTATCTACCACCTCTGAGAAGCACAATAAACCGAGACAGTGTGCCCAGAGACTTTGAATACACATTGGTCACTGCGTACCTTCCAAAAGAGGTGTGCACAATTCTTGCTGACCAAGATAAGCTCGCAACGTTGAATTTTAGCGACTTCAACCTCGATGACAGAAAATTTTACAACATGCTTGCCCCACATAAGTATTTGACGAGAATAAAAGGAAAGAACTCAAATATTACCCCTCAGTCATGGACCCAGAACCTCGCGCAGTCCACCCTACTGAATGTTATGAATATTCCACACTTCGGGCAATACTTGGAGGTGACTGCATGCATCAAATTACTGTTGTATTTCTACCATGGAGGTTATTTGTGGTTGAACCACCGCATCACAGTGGATCCAAAATTTATCAATCGGATCACAGGGCTAAGAATGCAAGGCCCTGACCCATAGGATTTCTACCCCGGAAAGAGCGCGGATCACGCTCTTGCCTAGAGGATAAAGGATACTTATGGAGATGTAGAGAAGGGAACGTGAGGCTACAAGGTAACCTATATCTAGAGTGACGAAGTGCGCCTAGCCTATCAACTAATCGTAGGGAAATTAGTTCGTAAGAACCAACCCACGCAAGTAACCGGATTTGTAGTCAACCTCCCAGGGAAGTGTGCGGAGGGCCTACACATGAATTGGGAGAAGTACGTGGTGAACTAGTTAGAACTGGACTGCAGGGAAGCACAAGACCAATTATATGAGTTCCACTTCAGTTGGATTCTCATATTAATCACGTTCATCGCATGGGAAATTCCGGAAGGTGTGACCTTCTCAGACATTGAGTCCTTTGAACCACTGGCCATGAAGTTCAGTACACTGTGGTACTCCAACGACATGAACAAGCAGTGGAAATCAAATGTCGTCTTCCACACTTATTACACCCATATGAAGACCACCATCCAGTCTAAGCCTCATATAACTTTGAACACACTCCATAGGTTTAGACCATTGATGAAATTCAGTGCGGGCCACCATTTCATATATATCACAGCGCACGCTGATGAGCATAAACAACAATTGCAATAATACTACAAGATGATGGAGGAATACTTAGAAGAGATTACCAAGGAATGGTCGGTGGACCTTCTTGTTCTAGTGGACCCCACAGAGCTATCTGATATCGACAGTCTAGAAGCAGCGCATGATACACCTAGACCGAGAAAGACCAAGAAAAATGAAGAAGCCCAAGATGCCCATAGTACCTCAGTGAAGACTGCTTTTATGTCACTTGAGAAAGGAGGTGATGATGAAGAGATATATGGAGCAAAATTCGAACAAAATAAAGGAAAGTTTACACCACCTAGAGACGAGGAGGACCCCTCGAATAAAAGGAAGGTTTCCCCTCCGAAACCTTCCTCAAGGAAGAAATCGAAAGCAACCAGGACTAAGTTTGATACCACCCTCACTTCAGATGAATTCGACTTCATTGTCGCAACATTGAATGATGATTCACTAGAGATAAAAGAGAAGAAGGAAGCTAAGTAGGATAAGGTGTTCAGTCGGATCAAGGTTGAACTTCAAGAAGTGCAGCAGGCACTATAGTCCAGCCGCACAGTTTCTACTGTGCCTTTATCAATAGGAAAACCAGAAATAGGAGATGAGCCAGCTCAAATCCATTGGATCACTGATATAGTCAAAGATCACCTTCGACAAGAATAGGAGGAGAAAATGCAAGCCACCCAGGATTTGGTGCAAGCATAGGAAGAACTTCTAAAGCAGTGCATTACTATCTAACGTGAGAAGCTTACTCTACACGAGAGGTTTGATAAAGAAAAATCCCAACTGCATAAAGAAAAGGAACAATTTCTCTCAGAACAACTCGAAGTTAAGGAAATGGTTCACAGAGCACTTCACTCTGTGACAATCATTGAAGTAAAGGCTGAAGAACAAGTTCCACAACAGGTGGCACAACTCGAAGACGTAATTCGACAGCTCCAACAGTGCATAGAAGAATTGGATCTCCACACTATGCTCGAGACCCCTCAAGATGTATGAGACCAAAGGGAAGCCACCTACAGCGCAATTGACACATTAAAATCTCTTGCCTTGGAGTGAAAGTAGTTGAGTAACTAGAGCTCTCAAACATATGAAAACCTCATTGAGAATCCTGAGTTATAGGCATTGGAGTTTCAACTCCAAGAAGCAAAGTAGTACGCAGATACACAACAGGAAGACCCTGTCAGCTGTAGAGAGAATGAATAGATCTCACAAACAATGTATAACTCAGTAGAAGATCCATATGATTCAAAGAAAAGTGATGGAATTCACTCAATGAATTCAACCTACTCAAGATAATGCATGTCTGTTGTTTACAGAGGTCGAGAGCCAAGGAACAGAGCTAGAACATGTCATCCTCACAACAGAACAATGCCTAGAAGGACCAATGAATGACACAGTGATGCTGGATTTCATTGAACAAGAGGCCACAACAAATAAGCAAGTCGAAGCAGCTCGAGCCAAGCTCAAGGCGTTCGAGGTAGAATTTCTCAGGTCAAAGTGAATCGGGAAGAGTCATAGGTGAGTGTTGGGGCCCTGTTGGCCCTTGACCAAGTTTTGGGAATTTCTTGGTCATGATGACCTATTTTTGAACTTCGACAACCTGTCAAAGGAGGATCACAAGATGAAGCGGAGATCACGGGATCTCGACCCCCTTTTTGGGTTTTTGGGAATATGTAACGGGAAGGGGATGTTGGCCCATGGGTTTACCCATGTTTAGGCCTATTTTGTATGTATATATAGATGTCTAGGCCATATAGAGAAGTAGTGGATGATATATATATGTGATTTAGGTTAAGTGCCAAGAGTTGGATCTGTGTGATCAAGGCTTTGTGCATTTTATGTAAGACTTGTAGAGCTGAGTGCAAGTCCCTGTGCAATACGATAGGAGGTTTAGTGTTGTAACGCAAAGAAGAGGGATCTAGCGAGCTGCACAAATCTTCTGTCCTGTGCGGAGTAATGGTTTTGAGTCTCTAGGCTTGTAACTGATTGACTGAAGACTATAAATAAGAAGAGTTGGTGGACGTAGCCCCAGGGTGGGGGTGAACCATGTAAACACTGTGTTATGTGCTTTGTATTGATGTGTTCATATGTTATATGCTAGGTGCTATGATATGTTTAGATATATCTATTCAAGCTTAGTGCTTATTATATGTGGGAATGCTAGATCTGATCTACATGGCTATGCTTAGTGCTTAATCTAATCTGTTTACCTATGCTAAGTGCTTGGATAAAGTAGGGTAAAGTGAATACTGTGAGGCTTTGTTGTATCAACAAAGTGAATATTGATTACATATTAAGGAACCGAAGGTGCCAAGTGATTTATTAAAGTATTATAATCACAGATCTGTGTCCCAGCTAAGGTTGTAGACACTTGAGTCCTGCAACCACCCCTGCCTCTACCTCAGGTGAGACTTCATATGCTTCAAAGGTGTTGCCGAAAGGGCTGATAGTTAGGTTTTTGTTGGTGTGATGTTGTAGCATTGAACCCTGGGTCTTCCCCTATTCCAACAAGTCTCCTATTCTTGCTTCGATGCATTATTTTCCTTTGAATATCTCTGATAATCTGACATGTCAGTGGTTATTCAGGGTTTCTTTCATTTGTAGAAATTCTTTCTTGGATCCTTTCTAGTATTCTACCATAATCTCAATTTATGGATCTGCCTTAGGGTTCTCTTGATTTAGATTCATTCTTTCAAGCTTAGCAATCATTCTAGGGAAATCCAATACTTCATGGTCTAGAGCCTTACAACAGAGGCAACTAGGTATTCCACCAGGGCATTCCTTAGTAAGATGTCCCGGTCTTCTGCAATTGTAATAGAGGGTTAATCCTCTCTTTCTTTTAAATGATCCCCAATCTCTTCTGTACTGCGTACTAGGATCATGGTAGCTAACCTGTAACAAATTATTTCTAGGATCCTGCATCCACTCGTTAGTCCAAACATTCTTTCTATGCATAGGTATAACATATCATTCACTATTCTTATCAGATCTACTCATATCAAATATTCTTTCATCTATTAATACCCTATTTTTCAAGCTAGGATAGATCCTATCAATCATACCTAGATCCATACTCTAACAACACAAATTTCTACTTATCTTACTTATACAGAGCACAAAGCTTCCAGATCTAAAACTTTTAACTATTCTTACCTTTATTATAGCACAAAGCTTACAGATCTTACCTCTTTTTAATAAAAAATTCTCACTTTTACCTTTCTTAGGCACAAAGCTTCCAGATCTTACCTCTTTTCTTTAGATCCAATCTCCTTTCTTCAGATCAGGATTCTTTCTTTAGCACAAATCTTTATAAATCAAGTAGAATACTGCGCACTAGGGAACATATCTATGCACAGAGCTTCCACAATTTTAGGATGAATCTTTACACATATCTTCTTCTTTATCAGTTCCCAACAATCACAGTATCAAGTCCCGACAACAGAACCATTTGTTGGCACAGGGGAAGACCCAAGGTTCAACGGTACAACAACGCACCAACAAAGCCCTAACTACAGGCCCTTTCGGCAACACCTGCAAAGCAGATGAAGTCTCACCTGAGGTAGAGGAAGGGGTGGTTGAAAGACTCCAATGTTTGAAACCTTAGCTGGGACACACATATGTTATTCTAACACTTAATAAAGCACTCAACATTGTCAATTCCTCAATATGCAAGAAATATCCACTTCGCTAATAGAATAGAGCTTCACATTACTCACACTAATCTACTATATTCAAGCACTTAGCATAGGAAAATAGATCAGATCGAGTAGATCAGGCACTAAATATAAGCATATAGATTAGATCTAACATTCTCACATCTAATAAGCACAAAGAATAAGTAGATTTATCTAAATACATCCAAGAAATTAGCAAATAACATGTAAATCACATAAGACAAAGCATAAAGCATCATAACACAAGATTGATGTGGTTCACCCCCATCCTGGGGCTATGTCCACCAAATCTTCTTCTTTATAGTCTTTAGTCAATCGGTTACAAGCACAAAGCCTCAAAACCCTTACTCCACATAGGACAAAAGATCTGCGCATCTTGCCAGATCCTTCTTCCTTGCGTTACAACACAAAGCCTTCTACAGTCTCACATAAGGACTTGCACTCAGCTCTGCAAGTCTTACACAGAATGCACAAAGCCCTTACAATCCACACTAGCACTTAGCTTACTGGCCTACTAGTTCTCTTTCTACATTGCCTAGCCTTCTATTTATACTTTACAAAATAGGCCTAAACATGGGTAAAACCCATGGGTCGACATCCCAATCCCATTACATTATCCCCAAAACCCAAAAAGGACCCAAAAGTGGGCCGAGATCCCTTGATCTCCGCTTCGTCTTGTGCTCCTCCTTCGACAGGCTGTCGAAGTCCCAACATAGGTAAATATGACCAAGAATCTCCCAAAACTTGGTCAAGGGACAACAAGTCTGAAAGAAAGGGTTAAATATTTCAATCAAAGATTCATGACCATCTTAAACAAATTCTATCCCACAGAAAAACCAACTCAAGAGTTGCAGATTGAGGTTTATGCTAACGAACTCTTAGCTTCTATTTCTATGTTTGTAAAGAGAGTTAATAAGAAAACCTTGGCGGAAAATTTTTAAGAGGCCAAGACAATAGAATTCCAGATGAAAGGATGTAAAGAAGGCTAGGCCTCTCTAGTAAAGAAAGAAACCCAGCCCCCTCCTAGGAGAGGACTCCTTCTAACTAGACTTCCAGGGAAACCAACTGAACATGATCCCAAAAAGGGTAATGGAAATATAGAAGATCTACAATGCATGGTTAAGAAATTATTAAATGAGATCATATACATGAAGAGAAATGCAGGAGAGGGAAACCTAGGCCAAAGACCCTATAAGCCTTTCTTTAAAAGGAACCAACCTTTCAAAGCAATTGAACCTCCCCCAGCTAACTTAAATATTGATCTAAGGAATGTTGTGTCTGATTCTTTCTGTACTTATCATCATGAAAACCACTCTGAAAGAGAATTCCATCAATGGGTACATGCCATGAATTTTATGGCCAATCGATTTCTAGGCGAAGTCTCCCTAGCCGAACAACCAAGAAGTTCGGTTATGAATATTTCTGACCAGGAAGAGATTGACCCACCACAAGATACAACCATGCTGATATGGGATCCTGACTTGATCATGCCTTTCGATGACCTGTTTGAGTCTCATGAACAACTCACGGAAGTTTCAGTGGTACAGACACGCAGTAAGGGTTTGCCTGGCTCGAAAGATACCGACGTCACCCAGGCCTCAAAAAGTAAGTTAATGCTCGATCGCCAGAACACATATTTCACTCTCGGTAAAAAGCCTATACACATTCATACCCAATAATCACCCAAACTAGATTACAACGTGGTCGAAGATTTGAAGAAGCTAAAGGGAAATATATCGGTTATGGACATATGTAGGATTCCTCAGCAAAAGGTCTTTCTGTTACAAGCTTTGGATTCAGTAGAAAAACTGATGGAGGGTAATGGTGTAGAAAGAAATCTGTCTCCCACAGATCTGGTGGGAAAACCAATTGTGAACACCTGTTTGGGAGACAAAAAGGAAAATCCTTTTGTCCCACCTTTCCTCTTAACATTTGAAGTCTTCAATAGAAACCTTCATAACTGTTTGGTAGATTCTGGAGCATCTTTCAATGTTATTCCCTTGTCTATTTGCAAAACATTAAATTCCATACCTCTCAAAAGTGATAAACATGTCATACAACTAGACAGGACCCGGGTCAAGGTCATAAGAGAACTCAAATATGTGATGATCAGAATATCGACACAACCCATGTCCATGCAAGTGATTGAAATCATCGTAGTATATATCCTAGAGGCATTTGGGCTATTACTGAGTCGATATTGGTCTAAAAAAGAGAAACAGGTACTTCAGTATAGACTGGGCACAACTTTGGCTACCACTGAAGGGATACAAGAACATGAGAAGAATCAATAGGGAGAGATATCTGAAACATACGGTCACTGATCTAGAAACCCCGAACAAAACCTCGTCCATAGATTTACCCATACTAGGCAATTATTCCTACGATTCCTACTTTGGAAACTTCACTCCTGTCTTGTCCGATGTTCCTCTTACCCAAAACTACGAATTGTTTTTTCAAGATAAATCGCCGATATCGACAGGAGAAACCCTCTTCTATCAAAACCCTGTGTTAGAGCTTGTGGAACAAAAGGTCAGAGAGAAAGAAAATAATAAGGTAAACAAAAACAACGATTTGCACTCACAAATTTGGATCCTCTATTTTGATGGATCTAAATCTCAAGAAGGGTTAGGATCAGGGTGCATCCTCCTCGATCCTAAAGGTAAACATCATTTCCTATCATGTAGGCTAGAGTTTGAATGTACCAACAACAATGCCGAATATGAAGCTCTGGTACAAGGATTAAAGAAAGCCATAGATTTGAATGTCAAATAATTGAAAGTTTTTGGGGACTTTGAAATTATTGTTAGACAAGTAAGGAATACTATACATTGCAATTATCCTCACCTGAAGAACTATCAACAGGAGGTGCATAGGTTAATAGAGCACTTTGAAGCTTTTAATATCACAACGATCCCCAGAGAAAAAAATATTCTTGCTGACTCCTTGGCCACAACCACTTCCAGGCTGTCACCATTAGAGGATTATGAAGCCTCTCGATTCACTGTGGAGCTGCTCTACAAATCATCGATACCTAATAACATTTTCAATTGGAAAGTCTTTCAAGGAGATGAACAGATTATAAACTTCTTAACCAACCAAGACAATTTCAAAGTACTCTCTATTGACGATGAATAATTACAAGAGAAATCAACAGAAAATGATCCTCAGACAGGACAACCTATGGATAAATTGAAGGTTCACATAATCCCTAAAGGGATAACTAATCTTGAAAATCTATTTGATCTGAAAGAGCAGTTTAATGGACGTAAAAACGCAAAGAATGGTAACTCTTGTCCCCTGCATGAAACTATAAATCTTGGGACCCAAAAAAACCCAAAGAATGTGAATCTCAACAAGACTATATCTAAGGAAGAGAGAAAATCTTACCTCAAATTATTCAGACAATACTAGGATGTCTTCACATGGTCCTATAGGGATTTGAAAACATATGATACCTGCATCATTCAACACACCATCTCATTAAAACATGAAGTGAAACCTTCCCAATGGAAGCTCTGAAAGTATCACCCATCCATGGAACCTCTCATGTGTCAGGAATTAAATAAATTTTTAGATGCCAAGATCATTTTCCAGGTTAGGTATTCTGCTTGGGTAGAAAATCTTGTTCGGGTGAGGAAAACATCGGGAGAAATCCACCTATGCGTAGATTTTAGGAACCTCAACAGAGCTTCAGAAAAAGAAAATTACCCAGTCCTTCCAATGGAATAACTCCTGCAGACCATTTCTGGCTCGAAGATATTCTCTCTACTAGACGGGTTCTCAGGTTACAACCAAGTCCTGGTTTTAGAGGAAGATCATTTAAAAACCAACTTTCGAACTAAATGGGGAACCTTCGCTTATAAACACATGCCTTTCAGGTTGATTAACACAGGAGAGACCTTCCAAAGGGCCATGGCCGTGGATTTTCGGGGACTAATCAATAAATGTGTGGTAGTGTATCTAGATGATGTAACAATGTATTCAAAGAATAGAGAAGAGCACATCCAATACCTAATTCAGATTTTCGAAAGGTGTAGGAAATACAGTATATCCTTAAACCCAAAGAAAAATATCTTCGATGTTGAGGAAGGTAGGATGTTAGGTCAAATTATATCTCAAGTAGGGATTAACATAGACTTGGAAAGGATTAAGGCCATAGCTCAACTTCCATTACCCATAACAAGAAATCTATGCATTCCTTTTTCGGGTAAATCAATTTTGTGAGGAAGTTCACTCCCGACTTCGCATAAATCATCAAACCCTTACAAAATATGATTCGCAAGGATGTCGAATTTAAGTGGGATGATGAGCGAAAGGATGCCTTCAACAATATCAAAGTTTCTATATCCTGGGCCCCGGTGTTGTGAAGTCCTGATTTCAATAGAGACTTTTCCATTTATACTTTTGCCTCCGACCAATCGTTAGCTGCAGTTTTGACTCAGAAGGATGATGACAACAATGAAACCCTAGTGTCATTTATGAGTACTAATATTCAAGGCACTGAGCTCAATTATCCTACTATAGACAAATAGGCCTACACAATTTATAAGGCAGTAAATCATTTCAGTTCTTACATCCTCAAGAATCACACTAAAGTGATTGTGCCACACCCTGCAGTCCGATCCTTGTTTACCCAAAAAGAAATGGGGGAAAGAAGAGGGAACTGGATGCCAGTAGTCTAGGAATTTGATCTAGATATAAAACTTTCCAAACTAGTAAAAGGACAATGGTTATGCAAGCTTGCAGTTGAAGCCCAGGATCAGGTAAATGAAGATTCCAGGTGGGAGAACGAAATGGAACTATGGTGTGGAGAAGTATCATACATCTCTCCAGGACAAGACTCTTGGTATAAGGATTTAAATTATCTTCTACATCACGTGACTTGTCCCAAAAATCTCAAGCATAGAGAAAGGAGAGCCCTCATATTAAAATCTGCATAATATCACCTTATAAATTCGGTGCTCTTCCAAATCAATTATGATGGAGTACTATTAAGATGTATCAAATGTGAAGATGCAGACAAGGTGTTGAAGGAACTCCATGATGGCCCTGTTGGGGGAAATTTCGCAGGAAACACCACCGCTCATAATTTTCTGAGAGCCGACTATTCTTGGCACACCATGTTCAAAGACGCTCATACTTACGCTAGAAATTGTAAGGCTTGTCAAATAAGCACTGGAAAGGAGAAGAGAGCAGTAGTTCCAATCCAACCTCTGACTATCTCTAGGCCTTTTGAGTAGTGGGGGTTGGATATCATAGGAGAAATTACACCTAGCTCTTCAAAATTGCACAAGTACATTCTTACTACCACCGACTATTTCATGAAATGGGCAAAGTCCATTCCTTTGACTCATGTAAATGAGAAGGTAGTAATCCAATTCATAGAAAAAAAATGATAACGAGGTTTGGTGTCCCTTCTATTCTGGTCTTTGATAATGCATCTTACTTTTCTTCCGCCCTATTGATGGAGTTTTCTCTGGACAAAAGAATCATAATTAATTACTCCACAAATTATTATCCCCAGGGAAACGGTGTGGTGAAATCAACTAATAAAAACCTGGTAAGAATATTAAAGAAGACTGTCACAGATAACCAAAGAATTTGGCATAATCTACTCCATAATTCTCTATGGGCCGATAGGGTCACACCCAAACAATCTATAGGAAATTCCCCATAATTTTTGGTCTACGGACAAGAATCAATCCTCCCAAATGGGATTTATCTTCCGTCTCTTCAACTAGCCCAAGATTCCAACGAAGAACCTTCATCGGCCATGAAACAAAGAATTAACACTCTGCTCATGCTGGAAGAAGAGAGAGAAAAGGATAAGTCAAAATTCCTAGCTCACCAACAGATAGTGAAAAGATGGTTCAATAAGCATAAGGCTAAAGAAAAGAACTTTGAAGTAAGAGACTTAGTCCTGAAGTGGGATAGAGAAAATGAACCAAAAGGGAAACATTCTAAATTTCAGAATCTATGGCTTGGACCTTTCTAGGTGGATGAGAAGATTGGGGTAGGCACTTATCGGTTGCAGAATCTGAAGGGGGAACCTGATGCCCTCCCAGTAAATGGCCAAGACTTAAAACAATACTTCCAATAAAAATAAATAAATAAATAAATAAACGAATAAAACAATAAATATGTGTGTTTTATGTTCTTTGTTGAGTATCATCACGATTGTGAAATACTTCTTTTGTTGTTTCTTTTCTTTATGGTTTTATATACTTTTGAAGGTATGTTTGGCAAAAAATTGGTTGGCCTTAAAATCATGCAACGTAGAAAACCCTATTTTTAACTCATCACTCACTTACAAACACCACAAGCACTGGAGAACTTGTGGTTACTTTGAGGAATCCTCTATCCAACCTGAGCAAATGAACAACTTCAGAGAAATGTCAGGAATGTCTACTTTGTGGTTCGGTAAGACCTCAAGGGAAAGAAGGAAATCTGGAAAGGACTACATGAACCTAGAAGATAGAGCTAGTGAAGCATCCACCTTAACCCTCTCACTTTGCAAATAAACATACATCCTCCTCTCTCACTCACTCAGTGCATCATGCTGAAATAAAATTGATAATATAAAAAGAGTGAATAGTAGGAGAGGGTATGCAGATATCTTTGTTGGGGCTATGAACATTCACTAGCAGCGGAGCAAGGTCTATGATGTCGGGGTGAATCCGCTGGGGCTATGGACACTTGCTGGCAGCAAAGTGACACCGAAACATGTAAGTAGAGGTAATTAAAGGCTTTATGCCGGTGGATACTTTGTTAGAATTTTGTAAAAAGGGGGCATGATTCAAGGTCAAAGGAAACAAAGGAGGAAAGGGGTTAAAACCCCATAGGTAGACCTGAAAGCATCAACCAAAGGACGTCAAATGAAAAGGTTAAGAGGTTTTGATTTAAGACCAACTAAGATTCTCCATCAGCTTCCGTATTAGTCGAGCCTTGGGGGAGGAACATAAATTCTACTTTCACCCAATGAATCGCCATTTGATGAGCACTCAACACAACCTAAAAAGTTTATGTCCATTTCTACTTTTTGGGTACCACTTGATCTTTTGCACTGTCTGTTTTCACTTCAGTATAAAATTGATGTTTGTGCTTATCTTTTATGTTTCATGTTTGAATTGTTTAAAGTCTGCTTGAACATACAACAAAGAATCATCTTAACTTTAAATGGGACTTAACAACTACTTAAGGAATCGACAATCTAAAGCTTTCCCCAACATGCTTAGGAAGTTCGGCATCAGTAAAGGGTAAAGGTGATGAAAATTGCTTGAGAAGTTCAAAATAGCCGAGCACCAATCTTCATCAGCGTCGGCGAAAAAAAGTCTCTCTTTTCTATGAATGAGCTTCAACAGAAATATCACCGAAGACTGATCCATTTGGCTTTGGTAGAAAAAATAAAAGAGTAAGTGCCGTGAAAGAAGAGGAGTCGTATCACTAATCCCCAACTCTCGATACGATTTTGGCATAAAAAATTTACAAAATGATAATCCACAAAGAAAACTACACATTAATTTTCCATTTTAATGCCGATCCCGGATGCCATCCAAGCATCGACAGTCACAGTTCTTTCAACATGAGCGAAGTCCCCAAGTGCAATCCTTACCCACCAACCGGGTGCTAAATTTTATGTTTTAAATATTCTAATAACCTCGAGTTAATAATGCCATGCCAGCATCAATCCACATCAGAAGTTTTAAAGGGAACATATCAAAAAACTTACAAGGCAACTCAAAATAATAACAATTATAAATCCCATTTTTGCGCGAAAACTTAGATAAGAAAACATGGTAAATTTACATACAAAAGGGGAACGTGGTACATTAAAAAAACTTTCGATTTTTTTTCATATAATTAAATTCCCCACCCAGCTTGGGTTACATACAAATAGACACCACTAGCATCTTGACTAACTGGGCTAGTCACAGTGAGAATATAAAAACCCTTACAAAAAAAAGAGAAAACTGTTAAGAATCACTTCAAAGAATGCAAAGAAAGAGCTCGTCCTTATGTATCTTCTGCACACGGACCTTCTCCTGGACTACTCCTAGCACCCTGCAATGTTTTCTTTTTGTCTTTCACTATCATCCTCTGCACCTCGTGCAACTACACAATTATATATTGTGCTTCCCGAAGTTGTCTCTATAGCCAAAGTGTGCTTCCTTCGCAACCCTGCGATGTCGATGCCTCCCGGTTCTTCACTGCCAACGCGTTCTGCAACTCTCTATTTTGTTGGTAGAGTTTGGCTATGGAAAGTTGGGCCCACTCTAGCTACTAGATGGGGATCTTAATGGGAGAAAATAGTGCCTTTTCCCTTCCCTTTCATCTCCCTCTTCCTCTACTAGTAATCCCTACAGGTTATGACCAGTTAGTGAGCATCGTAGACACCTCAACAGCTGGATGAACACTCAAATTATCTAGGAGGCAATCTTCTTCCCTTTTTTTTCTTATCTTTCCTGGGCCTTCCCCTTCTCCATGGTGTCTTCTCCTGAGAGGGAACTACCCCCAGCATATGTCTTTCAAACATACTTCTCTCCACCCCCACCTTTGCTGGAGATGATGACATCTTTTCCGAGCAAAAGCTGGTACCTCCTGTTGGAGCTTCAGGGACAGTGGAAGCCAATAAGAAAGAGTCCCAGACATGCTGGGGCTTGGACCTGGCACTCCAACTACCTTGCAAACCCTATCCCTTGTTTAAAGGGGATCCCATAGTGCCACAATGTAGTGAATTAGATGTCTATTAATGGTAAAGCACTACTACATGAAGTTTCACCAGAATAAACTTGCAAGAACAACGTTACAAAGGTATACAATTGGCATATGCATAGAATTCCCCACAGAACTCCTAGAATTTATAGCAAAACAAAGAAGCGAAATAAAGCATGCCAAAGAACACTCACGACTTGCAATAGGATGTCTTGAAGATTTAACACGTCACAACTGCCCGACAGATGCAATTCAGAACGCATAAAACGTCATCGATCAGAGTTGAAGGGAATATATGGTATGATCATTCTAATCTCTTTAAACTCCCCAGCTTCCATTATTAACGAATGATAGTTGACACACTTGGTGATACGACTTTTGGAGGCATTTAAAGGCTTCCTTATTATGATATCCAACCTTTTGGGAGTGCATGCATGCACGCTTGACTCTGGCATCTTTTCCCAGTCCCAAAGGTCGAGCAGCTATTGTGATAGTTCCGACACTCATATCTTTCGTACTTGATTTTCCACGCTATGGAGCACTAACGTAACTCATTTAAACTGAAGAGGAACGATGGCATAGACAAAGACATTGTAGGTCATTCAAAGGGGCGACTAGGATCACATAAGTATTAAACGATGGAGACTAACGAGCTCCACAGGTACCCATTGGTCTATTCTGTTTGTTTGTATCTTATAATATATTACTTGATCACTAAACTACCTCAACCCCGATTGCAGGAAATATTCCCTAATTACCGAACAAGGATTGCTCCATGATCTCGCCGAAGAATTCAAAAGAAACATCAAAGTAGAATCAAAAGAGCAATGAAGGATATCGGGCTCCTTGAGTTCATCACCCACGACAAATTTGTCAACTTAAGCAAAGTAGTCAAGTCGCATGCAAAACAAGAGTCGCTATGGACCGAAGAGCTCGCAAAGATGACTGATGCGAGGCTAGGGCGAGTGCAATGATTCACATAACCTCCGATCAAGGCCCAAACCATGCTACAACAATTGAAGTCCAATATAGTAAAGTACCGAGTGCATGCAATAGACATCATGGGAATATATGCGGCTCTGATGGAACAACACAAGTTTCCATGGGCCCAAATTTGTGATGAACTATTTATTATCTGGTATGAATACAAGAGAATTCACCCTTTCCAAGAAATATCTCAGGTTGACTGTTAAAGAAACTTTTAGAAGATAACACCACGTGGCATTTTTTTTTCTTTTCTTAAACTGCACTTAGCCGTTAATTTCAATTAAACTTTATATTATAAATAAAGACATCGACCAATTAGTTAAGGGTTGATGGTTGTTGTAATAACTCTTTCTCTTGGTTGTTAAGAATTATTTTGAATCTGCTATGAATTGAGAAGTCCTTTTGGACCAAAGACAAACTATTTTCATCAGATGCATGTGATTGGACTTGGAGAAGAACTAATTCCTATCCTATTTCATGAATGATGCAGTAATGAGTAAGAGCAATTAGTTTTGTTTTCAAGTTATTTGGTGCAATGTTTTGATGTTCTTTTCTTTAATGATGAAGATAAAATCATTGTGTTATTATGTGATGAATAGTTATGGTAGATGGATTATTTTGCTTGCCATTATCTTATTACATATGTGTTTTTCTTTCGGATATCTAGTTTCTTAGACAGTAATTGGATGCTCACATGGTTGATGTATTAGTACTAGACCTGTGGTATAGAATCGTTGTCTGCATGTTTGAGCAATGGGTTATTCCAAGCTTAGCCTCTTCCCCAGTAGTTAAAACTTAATCTTGTTTGCTGTCAAGTTGGTTTATACTAGCTTGCATTTCTCCTACTAGTCCCACCCAAGAGAAAATACAAAACAAAATAGTCCTAACTAAAGGAAGAGTTGTCACAAGAAAACACAAAGCCCATCGATAAATTGACTGGATCACAAGATCTAGATAACCATTCCATCTTCAAACGCTACAGAGTCTAATTGGGCCTCGGTGGCGGGTTTGGTTCCTACTGTTGAATTAAGGGATTTAAGACCCATCAACACACCCAATATTACTACTCATTTTGTCACTTCGATTAACATGATCTCGACCACTGTTGGTGAAATATTTGAGTCTTATTGACCTTGGATAGTACCTAGCTCTGACGAATGTCTTCGTTACAGCGACCAAATTCCTTTAAGTCCAGTGGAATTGGCTTATCAAGCTATTCAATCGAAAACTCCTTCTCCTCGTTCTCTCTTAGACATGTCTCCGGATCCATTTCACGTGGTGTTTCACACCAATGAGATGATCATGATAGTCATGCCTATGGAAGATACCCCATGGGATGATGAGAATCATCATTCTATCCTCTTCCTGGAACCCAAGATCATAGAGAGTTACCAAGGGATTTTGAATCCATCTACTGTTGTTACTATTTCCTTTGTTCCTGAACCAATACATGATGTTTTGTACTAAGGGAAATTGGAAAATATTCCACCCACCATCCTTCTAGATATTTTGATTAAACCCAAAATCATGGAACATTTGCATATTGATGCCTCATGTTCTATTGATGAGATCCGAATTTACAAGGCCCTTTTCCAAGAATTCTGTGACGTTTTTTCCTAGAGTTACGAAGAGATTCCTAGAATTGATCCAGATATTGTTGTACATGAAATTAAGACTTAACCGAATGCTAAATCTATTCGACAAAGGCTTCTCCTAGTACATTCACACAAAGTTTATTCTATTAAACTCGAAGTTGAAAAACTTCTTAAATCCAATTTTGTCTATCCTGTGGATTTGACTGATTGGGTGTCTAATCTTGTTCTGGTTACAAAGAAATAAGGCAGGATCTGTGTCTATGTAGATTATAGGGATATCAACAAGGCTTGTCCCAAAGATAATTATCCAACCCCTTTCATTGACCAGATTGTTGACGACTGTGCTAGGAGTGAAATCTTCTCTTTGATGGATGGTTTCTCCAGCGTTAATCAAATCAATATTTTACCTGCGGATCAACATAAGACTACTTTTATTTTCCCTTGGGGAACCTTCACACACTGGAAACTACCTTTTGGTCTCAAGAATAATGGTGCAACTTTTGAATGCACTATGTTTTATGCTTTTCATGATATTAATCACATTGTAAAACCTTACCTAGATGATTTACCGGTGCATTCCATGCATCGTCAAGATCACCCAACACACTTACGGGCCATTTTCTTATGTTTTCGCTATTATCACATACGATTGAATCCACATAAATGAATTTTTTATGTGGAGTCTAGACGACTTCTTGGTTTTATTGCTTCTACACATGGGATTAGGGTGTACCCTTTGAAGGTTGAATCTATTCTAAATTTTTCTCTTCCTTCTACCTTACGCCAACTCCAAAGTTTGCAAGGGAAGGAATTTTTTTTACGTTGATTCATCCCCAATTATGATGAATTAATGAAAGGTTTTACTTGACTTCTTAAAAAGGGTCATGATTTTGTATGGGATGACACTGACAACAAAGCCTTTGAATCTTTGAAAACCCATACAACACTCTTATTTCCTCCCGATTATAGTCAAGATTATTTCTTATAATTAGCTTCTTCAGACTCTACCATCGCTATGGTTCTAGTCCAAGACAATGATTCACATGATGAAAATGTTATCTACTATTTGATTCGAAGTCTTACGACTACCGAAACCAAATATATGCATGTGGAGAAACTGGCCTTGGTAGCTGTTCAAGTTGTTCAACGTTTTCATCATTATATCTTATTACACAAAACCACAATAATTTCTGATTGCAACCCTATGCAACACATCCTTACTTAAAAATTGTTGGGGGGAAAGTACTCCAAATGGATAGTGATTCTGTAGGAGTTTGATTTGGAGTTTGAGCGAGCCAAGTTAAATAAATCTTTGGTTTTTTCCGAGTTGATATGTGACCTTCCCTCTACTGAGACAAAAACTGTGGCAGAGGATTCCTTTCCTGATGAGTCTGTCTTTCTAATCCATTCTGACGATATATGGTATGGAGACATTATTATTTATCTCCAAACCCAAAATTTTTGGCCATATATTTCTAGTGTAGATCATTGTTGTATTTAGTATCAAGCCCATCAATACATTATCCTTTGTGATACCCTTTACCGTCATGGTATTGATTCCATATTTCGACGATGTCTATCCTATGATGAAGATGATAAATCTTTGAATTAGTATCATTCTGGAGCATGTGGCAGTCATATGTCTGGGTATGCCATTGTCCAAAAGATCTTACGAGATGGTTACTTCTATCCTTCATTGTTTAAGGATTGAATTACTTCCGTTCAGAAATTCCACACTTGTCAAACATATAACATTAAGATCTAATTTCATCTTGCTCCTCTTTACCCTATAGTTTCTGTTAGTCCATTCGATAAATGGGGCATTGAATTCATGACATGTAACCATCACTCGATCGGGGGGCATGGATACATTATCGTAGCCGTGGATTATTTCACTAAATAGGCCGAGGTGATGCCTACATTTGATAATACCGAGAAAACTGCAACGTTGTTCATATGCAATCATATTGTTACTATATTTGGTGTCCCTCAAGCCATCTTCACTGACCATGGTAGTTATTTGCGCAATTTCATGATGTCTAAACTTACCGAGAAGTTAGGTCTTCAACATGAAAAATCAACACCTTACTATCCATAGGCCAATGGCTAGGTTGAAGAAATTAACAAAGTTCTCACTACTATGCTTCGATGGATGGTAGGAATTCACAGTTCAAGATGGCACACAATTCTCTTCTTGACATTATGGGCCTATCAGACATCCGCTAAATATTCCACAGGGTTCACACCTTTCCGTTTAGTATATGGTATCGAAGATATTTTTCCGATTGAATTTGAAATCCCATCTTTGAAACTAGTTGTCGAACTTCTCCCTAACACCTCAGCCGAAGAGGAACGTCTCTTGTATTTGATGCAATTAGACAAGACTCACCATGATGCTTCTTTACTTATTGAAACTCAAAAGAAACATGTCAGAGATCAATATGAAAAGCATGTAAAACCACGCATTTTTTTTTTCCGAGGGTGATTTGGTTCTCCTTTACGAACAAGATTGTGATTTATTAGGGGATAATAAATTCTATCCCATGTGGCATGACCCTTATATCATTAAACGAGTGTTGGAGAAAGGAGATTATGATATGGTAGATTATGATGGAAGTCCTTTGAGTGAATCTAGAAATGGGATTTACTTGAAGAAGTACTATGCTTAAACTATTTTTGCATGAGTGCTTTGTATTTTTTAGTGTATCATACTCTAGTGTGTTTTTTTTGTTTTTGTTTTGCCTTTTAGCTTCTTACCTTTCATTTTTCTTGGTTTCCATATGTCTGTGTCTTCGCTACCCTATGTTGGCTTTGCTGATGGTGTTATTTGCAGTACTCAAAACCTAGTGTCTGTTGCATGGAAAATCTATGCACCTACAGATGATTTGATCAGTCTACACGATGTTTTCCTTGGTCATGCAACTAATAATATCGCGGAATACAATGCAACTATTGAATTATTAACTTATGCCATTTCATTCGACATTCGTCATCTTATTGTACAACTTGATTCATAGTTAGTAGTGCTGTAATTGAGTAATGTTACGAGTATACTTACGAATTCGCCTCTTGGAAAGACATTTTGATTATATTGAGTATCAACATATTCCTAGATGTCTAAACACATTGACAGATGCATTGGCTAATTATTTTTTAGACATACATTTGCACCATTTATAAATCCAAAAACATATTTAAAAAAAATACAAGTAAGCCGATTACCCTATGGAGTATCCTTTAAGCTCCCTAAACACGAAAAGATAGCCGAGTGACCTTTTTCTTTTCATGCTTGTAAAAGTATTTGAAGAAAACATCTGATGAGCAGTAGATTATCTCTTTTTCAGTATCATCAGACTAACTTATGTAAAAGGACATTTGTGGAGTTTTCTTTAAGTGTTTTTCAGACTCTCTAAACATGAAAACCTCCTGAGTTTTCTTTCTTTGGACTCGTAAAACAAACATCGAAAGGCCCATATGGGACCGAACCACTCCTTATTAGGGTTCGTTAAACATACTCCAAGGGAATCGTCTGAAGGATGAGATTACATTACAAGAATATGTTATCCTCCTCAAGCTTGCGTAAAAATAATGAGGTATTCGCCAGAAATGGTGGGGGAAAATTGGGAAAGAAATGTGTCTCTGTATTTGTTTTAGTGGCAGTAAATTCTCTCTTGAACATGACACCCCCCTTCATCACTATATTTGGGTTGGAAAATCCATTTGTCTCTCATTTTACTATCCACAGGTTCATATGTTGGGTCCTCCTTGATTCAATGCTACCAAGACAATTTTCATGTCATTCATATGTTCAAGAGAATTCCAACCTAAACAAGCCTTCTATCGAGTCATCCATTTGCAGTTCTAAATTTTCTACCATGTCGGCCTTCCCTAAGTCAGTTCTAAATCAATTCATACTTCGATCTACTTAAAATATGTTACACATTTCATGTCATTGATGGGGGCTACATTAAGGCCCTTCTATGATGAGTATTTTCCTGTCAAATTCAACTCATTATACAGGAAAAAGACTTAGAAATCATTTAGTACCTTGGAGCCTGGATGCCTTAATGGCATGTCTCTTCACTTTCAATAGTGGGTTCACATCATTGGCCCCTGATTGGAATATTTCATCGAGTGTTCAAATTTAACTCATTCATTCACACTCATTGGATTGTACTAGAATACCTTAGGAGTCATTGACATCAATGGTGATTTCCCTCGCATTTGTTAATGGTTTTCATTAATGACCGGTAATCAAGTGGTTTCTACCATGTTCAACTTCGACACTTGTAATCACATGGCTAGATTCATACTTATAGACGATGTAAATGAAGACCCTAGATCTCATCATATTGGTCCATGTTGTGATAGAGTATTCATGCCTTTGTACTGACACATAGATACATTGTGTATGTCTCGTGGCTATGTCCGAATTTGAATTCTTTAAGATCATAGATCCACAATGTATTTCTCATGGCTATGATGAATCATGATGACATGGATCCAAAGTGTATGTTTAGTGGCCATGAATCACTTGAAACTTATGATTAGAGTCACTTGTAGTCTGAGTATGGGAATGCATACCTTAGAATATGGTATATTATTATGCAGATGCTTTATTGTTTTAGGTTACCGACCAATGCGCTCCTTGTTTTTGACACACATTATACAAAGTATTTCAACTGTCACAGGTTCCAACTTTGTACTTTGGGGGGAATTATATTACACATTATTTTTCTCACCTCGGTGATCAACTGAAGATATGTGCATGACTCACTTATATGTTCCTTGAAAACACTAACATAAACTTTCTTCGTGAGAAAAATGGATTAGCTTTTCTTCCTTAAAAACTATGTCAAAGGAGATCGTCACACCTTGATCTATTATTGGGGTGATACGATGCTTGATATTTTCATACTGCACCAAATATGGACAGCGATGTCATCGTAGGCTACCTGTGCATAGGGTGCGACGATGCTTAAACAAGGGAAAAGTGAAATTCATGAATTTTCTAGAAGGGAATCTTCTAGAATATGAGGTGGCCTCCAATCGATTTGGATCTTACTTGCTTCTCTGATTTAGTGGGATCGTCCTAATATCCTCGTCCATCCCTATTTCACCCTATATAAAGAGGGATGTCCTATGGAAAAGGCTAAGAATTGTTTATGCATGAAGAATGCTTCTAGAGATTATACTAGAGATAGCTTTGATTTAGCTCTCTAAGTCAAATTGTGGATCTTCTTCATCAAAGGAATTAGAAAAAAGGTGTGTGTTTTGGATCAAAGAGTCATTGGAAGGGACCTTGCAACATCAAGTCATGGGTTGTATTCTCCACTTCCATTTAATATAATGCAACAATACATTTCTTCCCTATAAAGGTGTCTTTACTTTTATTGTATAACTCCTTGATCTTATACATAGAATTCATTGGAATATATATCTTTGTTCTCTCTCTTTGTTGGTTTGTGTTTCTTAAATACGTTCACCATCCCACAAATCCAAAGATGGAGTGACAAGGATGAGACTGGCAAGGATCAAGCGACATTTGAAAGGTATGTCATTTGTCCCTCTTTGAACTAGTTTATATGACAATGAAGTCTAAGATGAAGTTTGTATTCTACTTTGTTTTGTTCTAGCTTCCTGTTGAAGTTAGGGAGATTAGTTTGTGTTCGCACTTACCAATTTGTCTGATAACAATGAGCATAGTGGGTATGTCAAGGGAAAATAGTGATATGAGTAAATATGACTGTCATGTGGACGTGGATCCATGAAATGCATAGATAAGTATTGTGCTGATATGTAAATTTTTTCTTCTTGAATTATGAACAAAAACAAAAAGTTTTTGCAAGAAATTGGGATTAATGTGCTTTCTATTTGAAATTGTTGCAGGTATGTTCTGAAATAAAAGGGTCTAAGTAAAGACCAAGATGTGAGGAAAAATAGGATAATGCTAAGGTAATTAAAAGATAAAGGTATGGAAGGCATTGTTGAGAAGAACATCGAGGATCATTTTCCTTTTGAAGGGGGAGGGGATTGTGATACCCCCTTTCTAAATCCCCTGATTATAGATAATTAATCACAATTATTGACTACCATATAATGATATGTGAATATTGTAAATTTATTATTAATTAATAGGAAATGCCAACAACTGATTGTGGGGTGAATCCTTAAAGTATTGGCCATGATACCACTAGATGAAAGAGCGAGGAAACCTAGAGAGGGGGTTTGTCATGCTAAGATGACCCAATCTCCTTGTTGGTATTTTTAATTTAGAAATAATAAGTTATTTCTTTTTCTTGGTTTTGAGACAAATCCATTGATGGAAGGGGGTTGGTAGTTGGAAAAACAACCACCCAAATGGATATAGGTATGAAAATATGGCTAGGAAAATATCAACTACTAAGAAAAGGTACTGGAGAGTACCATCTCACTATCACCTAGAATGAACCACAAGTTTCATTTCGACAGAATAAAGAGGACAAGTTCAAAACCTTCATGAGAAATGCGTGCAAGAGAAGTACACAGGAGAATGCGAGAGGAGGAGGGAGATATTTTCTAGTTTTGGGAGAAGGAAGGAGTAGAGGCTTCTAGTCTGAAAGGACAGATCCCATGCATGTGTAGAGATATGCAAGAGAATTTTATTGTAGGAGTCATATGAGCATCCAGGAATCCAACTTGAGCTAAGAGGCCATGATATTGATGTTGGGAGGGCATATGATAAACCTTGATGAGGCCTGGGCTAGGTGAGTGTGAGTAAATATTTACCAAGAGTGGTGATAAGGAGAGTAACCTTCACACACCGATCTTCCTGAGAACCTGAGAGAGAGATTCCATGGTGGTATCATGGCTTGGAACGGGGGTGGATAGAGTGCAGAGTATGAGTGCATATGAGACTATTGTTGGTTGTAAAGGTGTACACCCACATTCATTTTGTTGGTTACACTTGTGATCAAATAAGTAATTCTATACTCTGTGTAATTGAAATGACATGCATGGTCGAATGCGTATAGTTGTATTTTTAGATGTGTATGCTTGATGTTGAATAGATTGATTATTCCCTGAAAATATGTATACTTCATTGAGCCCTCTTGATATTTTGCAAGACTAATACATTGTGAAGAATGTAAGCCTCTGAATGGAGATATTGTAAGGCATAAACTATTAAAATATTTGATGTGCTCATTTTACCATAGATAATATCATAATATTCTCACCCAACCATAGGAACGCAGCCACCCCTAAGCACCATAACCTTTGCTAGATATAATGATTCTGAAAAAAACACTAGAACCAATAGATAACCAAGAGAACACATCTTTCTCCAAAGATAAATCAACAAACATAAAGTCCCAAAGTCACATAACAATATTCAGTTGCAGTAGTTGCAGTTGTAGTTACCAAGAAGACCACCAAGAATATCAGAATACCACCAATAATGTCAGCAAGAATACAACCAAGAGATACTAGAAGGGAGGGCACACATCTTAGTCTAGATGGTGCTAGAGAGAGAGACCAAGAAACATCTCACAATATCCTCCTTCCATTCTTGCAGCTGCAGCTCGAAAATTGCGCTAAACTTGAGAGAGTGAGTGAGGTGAGTGTGTACAATTGAGATAGATCATATCTTATTTATAGTGGTTCTTGTCACTTGTCTGGGTCGACTTGTCCTTTTAGAAGATAATACTTCAATAATAATTATTTTACTAAGACGAATTTTCTTCTAGGGTTTTTACACATCTGTTTATGGCTTCTCTTGCTTACAGAATATTCTAATCTAGTCATAGGTTACACATGGAGGTTAATACCTCCCGTAGCTATCATAATATCACCACTTTGTTGGAACAGGGGTAGACCCAAGGTTCAACTCTAACAATGCACCAACCAACCCTAACTACTGGCCCTTTTGACAACACCTGTGAAGCAGATGCAGTCTCACCCGAAGTAGCAATAGGGGGTTGTAGGACACAAGTGTCTACAACCAAAGGAAATGCAATGTGAATCATGGAAAACAACAAACAACAATCTAGTTATTGTTTATCTCTCTTAAGCCTACTTCGCAAGTTATATTTATGATCTAACACAATGATGCAATAATAGTATATCAGATGAAAAATAACACAAAATCAATCAAAAAGAACAACAAGATACATGTGGTTCACCTTCTCCCTAGGGCTACGTCCACATAACTGTGTTTCTTGATATTATTAGATGAAAAAATACAGTTCTATCTACACACTTAGCTTGTGAATATCTCTCTCTTTCTCTTCTTCTCTCCCCTCCCTGTGTGCCTAGCTGGAGGGTTGATCTTTGCACCCAGCTGAAGATCTTACAACACAAACTCGATACTGATCTCAACAACAATAATCAACAATGAACAACAACAATCATAGTATCCATGAATCAAACTGGAACGAACCCTCCCAAGTATTATAGACCTTTATTTATACATTACATAGCAAAGTCTAGGTGTCAAAACCCTAGATCCAAAACCCTAGGTGCTTAAACCCTAGGTCAACCTGACCCGCGCTTTCAGGTCTTCACTAGCTTGTCCTTCCTCCTTTTCCGCATGGTTCTCCAAAGAAATCGTTGATATATTTTTCCGATTGCTGAGTTTTCCATGATCCCTTTTATTTGTTTCTTTGTATTCCTCGATCTTCTCTTCCAACGGATAGCTTTTCCTTTACTTTTCTCCTTATTTTCTGTATCTTTAACCACTTCGACCCCTCCTCAGTTTATGTTCCTTCTGCGTAGTTTTTACTTTTCCTTTATTCCTTATCATTCTCTTCCTTACATATTCAAGGGCCAATAGGCCCCCAACACTCACATGTGACTCATCCCAAGTCACTGCAAGATTGAACCTTCTGTTTTACTTCGAATGCAGATTGCACGAAGCAACCTATGCTTTCTACTCTATCCCTCCCTTCCTTGTGCAAACTGTCTTTTCTATGTCTGGTACCCAGTTTCAACTGCACTTGGTACCTAGACCCTTCTTTGTTTTCTTTTACTGAGAGCTGCGAGGCAGTTGTTTGTCATAATACAATTTCAACCAACTCCTATTTACCAAAGCTTCTTTCCATTCTCCATTAAGGGTCTTCAACTGCGCAGATCCTCCTTATGTAACATGGGTAACCTCAAATGGCCCTAGCCAATGTGTCCTGAACTTCCCTGGATTCTTCATGAACTTGCTATCAGATAGCAATACCAAATCTCCTTGATTGAATGATTTTCTCCTGGTATGTCTGCCATGGTAAGCCTTTTATCTTTCTTTCTATACCTATTGATGAAATCCTTCTATGAACATGTCTTCCTTTAGTTCCAGTAATTTAGCAAGCCTGTCTTGAACAACGTCGGTGTCATCCATACCTGTAAATGCCGCAATTATTAAACTAGGAACCAATTATTCCATAAGTACCACTTCTTCCAAGCCATATACCAACTTAAATGGGGTCTGCATTGTCGAATTCTTGCAAGTAGTTCTATAAGCCCACAATACTATTGGAATTATTAAATCCCAATCATCTTTGTTGACACTACAAATCTTAGTTATTGTTGTCTCAAAGATCTTATTAAAAGATTCAATTGTACCATTCACCTGCGGGTGGTATGGAGTGCTCTTCTGATGATGAACTTCAAATTCCTGAGTCAAGGCTTCAATATTTTTTTTATGAAGTGTGTGCCTTGATCACTCATGAGGATATTCGGGCATCCAAACCTGGTTATAAATTATAATATCCTCAAAGATGAACTGCGCAGCTGTAGCTGCACTAGAGCCCTTAACTGCTCTTGTTTCTTCCCATTTGGTCAAATACTTTGTCGCAGTGATAATGTATCTAGCTCCTGTGCACCTTCCTAGTGGGTTAATAGGTCCTGCAAAGTCAATAGCCCATTTCTCGAATACTTGTAATGTTAATTGTGGTTCCAAAGGAATCTCATCCCTTCTAGATGGCTTTACTACTCTTTGAAATACATCGTAGGCTCTATAGTATTCCTTAACATCCTTGTGTAAAGTAGGCCACCAGAGGCCAACTGTGAGAATCTTCTGTGTTGTTTCTTTCCCTTCATAATGTCCTCCTGCAATGCCTTCATGCGCTTCTACAAGAATCAATGGTATTTATGACTCCATAACACATCTCCTCAAGATATCATCTGGTCCCAGATTATACAACTTTACAACTATGATTTGAAAGTCAGATGCCCAGACTACTAACTGTTTCTTTTGAATGACTATATACTCGCAAGGTGCCATTCCTGTGGACAGGAACTAAAATATCTCGATGAAGTGATCATCGAATTTCCTGATAGCTAGAAATTATGCATATGGTAGTGTGTCCTCCAAGTTGGTAGGTTCCTCTCCATGTTCTAACCTAGGTAAGTGGTCAAGTACTTTATTCATTCTTCCTGGCTTAACCAAAATTTCAAATTCATACTCCTGGAATAGAAGTAGCCATATCCATATTCTCCCCCCCAACACTGGCTTGTTGACTAAGTATTTCAATGCAGAGTGATCAATGAACATCTAAAAATTTCCCACCAACAAATAGTGTCTAAATTTTTTCAGCGCATATACCATAGCCAAGCCTTATCTTTTAGTCGTAGTATAGTTCCTTTCAGCGGTAGAAAGATTCCTGCTTGCAAAGGCTATAGGGTGGTCAATGTCTCCTGCACCCAAATGTGATAAAATTGCTCCTAATGAAATGGATGAAGCATCAACATGGACATTGAACTCCTTACTCCAGTATGAAAAAACCAAGATTGGCACAATAACCATTTTCTTCTTTAGTGTGTCGAAGCTCTGCTGGCATTCTTTTGTCCATTGGAACTTACTATCTTTCTTTAATAGCTTCTCCATGGGTGTCGTTATCTGTGCATACCCCTTAATAAACTTCCTATAGTATCGCATGTTCCCTAATGTAGTGTGCAATTGTCTAACTGAAATGGGAGGAGGTAGATCAATAATGATGGAAATCTTGGAAGGATCTACCAACAATCCTTGTTTACACACAATATGCCCTAGCAAAACTCCAAAGGGTGAAAAGAAAATAAACTTTTTAAAATTCAGGGAAATCTGACATTGCCTACACTTATCTAACATCAATCTCAAACATTCAATGTGGTCTTTCATTAGGCTAAAAATAGTCCAATCATCAAAATATGCTTCCAAGAACTTGTGTAGAAAGTCCTTAAATGCTTCGACCACCACCCTGGAAAAGATGGCTGGTGCATTCTTCAATCCAAAGGGAATCATTGTGTACTAAAAATAACCCCATTATGTTGCAAATGTGGTCTTATGTCGATATTCCTTAGCAATCCTGATCTGATGATATCCTGAAAATCCATCTGTGAATGAGTAGACCTCCTGTCCTCCTACATTATATAGAAATTCATCGGTAAAGGGTGTAGGGAATGGATCATGTATACATGCATCGTTCAACTTTATTGGATCTACACAAGTTTTGATTTCCCCTGTCTTCTTATCTTGGACCACCATAGGGATAATCCATTCATATTATTCAACAGGTTCTATGATTTCTGCTTCCAACATTCTATCCAATTCAATCCTAACTTTCTGCTTATATTTAGGATTCAGTCTGTAAGGTCTCTGCTTGATAGGTCTTGCATATGGTCTTAAGGGGACATTAATTTCTCCCATGGGCCCTTTAATGCCCTTCATGTCAGTGAACTTGGTTGGGAACAAGTCCTGATATTCATGTAGTATCTCAATGATCTTACTAATAGTAGCATCACCCCAATAGTCTCCCACATTTGCTAGTTTAGGTTTTATCTCTGTTCCAATATTAACTTTCTTAATTTTAATGGGTTGTCCAATAAAAGTTAGTTCAATCCATGGTCCTTATATGTCTCTGTGACCACCAGTTTCTGCAATGTTTACATCTCTAGGGTCATCATCCTCATCAACATAAATATTGTAGAAATCCTGTAACTGCTAAAGAGGCGCAGTCCATTCATCTTCCTCTTGCTCAAACGGGAGGTTAGGTGCCTCCTTAAAGACCTTTTGTCTCACAATTTGTAAATATTGACCTATTGTAGGGTACTAAATCTCAAATAAAAATGTAGCTATAAAGTTCTGAGTCATTCCATACCAGTCTGTAGTAATGAGGCGTAATTTTTCTTGAAGATACTAGTTGATAGGTGTGGTATCCAAGGTGTTAATGAACTTATGCACCCACTGTTCCTTAGGGATGTTTCTCCAGGATTCCTCACAACTTCTCATGTGGTCCTTAGGACAACTATGGCCTGTGTAACGAACTTCACATCTTTTTTCTTGGTCTGAAAAGCGCACTGTCAATAAGTTGTGACAGTGTGTCCACTCCGCGATGTTCCTCTTATGTGCTCCCCACCATATAGATGGTCTGGATTTATGGTGTTCCT
Source organism: Picea engelmannii (assembly GCA_009831015.1). NCBI lineage: Eukaryota > Viridiplantae > Streptophyta > Pinopsida > Pinales > Pinaceae > Picea > Picea engelmannii. Next base: position 790,122 of record ML786690.1, on the reverse strand, counting down.
CTCCAATTCAACTATAAATTTCTCTAGGTGATTCAAACCATCAAATGTTGGAAGATTACTTACTTCAGTGCCAATCCAACAAACTACTCTGGTCAATATGGCACATCGTCGTGTGGAGACATCATACATCCTGTTTTGCCAATTTTCTAATGCCTCTTCTGAATCTGATGAACATGCACTTTCACTTCACTAGCTAACATTTCCATCTGCTGTAGGATTAGTGTAATCATGTTGTCTTGCTGTCATCTTGTAGATGTTCTCTAGCTCATACGCACGGTCTTCTCCCTGATAGGTTCTGTGTATCTGCGACCTTCATCCAGTTCCAGAGGTGCGATGAATTTAAGGCCATTACCCTCAAATTTCATTCTTCTCTTATTTAGGTCAACAATAGTCAAATTTTTTAAATCCAAATCAATTCCTAACAATGCAGGATAGGGACAACTGTCATCAACAATTTCAATCATTTTGAAATATGCAAATGTCCTTATCCTGTCAATGTCTATAGGAACATGCTCTAGTCTTCCAAAGGGGCTCACTGCTTATTGATTAGCCATCCTGAGCCTGATAGGAGAGTAAATCAGTCTAGGTTTTCCCATCAGTGCCCAAGTCTGCTTCGTCATAATATTTACTTCTGATCCCAAGTCGAGGACCACATAGTCCACATCATAATATCCAATCTGAGCACTAAGGTGTAATTCCTTGTTTTTTCTCCTTTTCCTTTATACTTGATTCACAACTCTATTAATCATAGGGTCTATTCTCCCAATTTCATATTGTCTCACCATGTGTTTTAATTCTTGTACAACCTTTTCATATTTAATCAAATTGATAGATGTATATAAAAATTCCATGAGCTTTCTTACCTCTTTTCCTTGTCTAGCTATAGAAGACTAATCAAATGCTGGTGGCATCTCACATTCCCTTACTTATGGTTGTTCCTTAGATGGAGAATCTTGTCCTTATAAAAATTCTTTCCTTGCTTCCTCAAAAGTATGCCTCTCTCTCCTTGGGTCAAACAATTGTGCCTTCTCTGTATCTCTTCTGATCCCTAATCCTTCTGCAGTCTTTCCTGGAGTCACTCTGTCTTCTCCTGTAGCATCACCTCCTTTAGTAATAACAAAAAATCTAGGGTATTCACCACGAGGTTATGCTGATATTAATTGTACTTGTTGGTTTCCTCCTCGCCTCTCTTGGAGATTGGCCAATAATACTGGACAATATTCGATGACATGATCAAACGAGTTATAATAGTTGCAAGTGGTAAAAGGGTTCTGACAATCCCTTGCCAAATGTCCTGGTTGTGTGCAGTTATAACATATAAGATGACCTCCACCTCGGCCCAGAATGCCTCCTCTTCCTCTTCCTCTGAATCCACCACGAGGATTGAAGTTTCCTCTTCCCGGGGAGTTGAACTGCACATTGTTTCCTTCTTGTTGTTTTTATCCTTGAATTCTGTATGTATCCCTTGATCTTTCATGCATGAGATCATAAGCCCTACAATCCTTATCATCATGTCCCATAGACTTACAAAATGTATAGTAAATATTGGTATGTGTCTGGACATATATTTTCCTATAATAACATTCATTAGGGCGATGCCTATTTCTACATACCTCGCACCAGGGTAAAATAGCTTGATTAAAAGGACTCGGTGCTCCAAAGTATAAATATTCATGAAATAGGGGACAATGCTCTTTGTCATGGCCCTCTGATTTACATCTGATACACCAAATATTTTCTCTTTTCTCTTTTCCTTTATCTTTCTTCATATCTTCGACCTATAAAGATAAACTAGTTAACTGATACAAGATTTGGCTCATACCTGGGCTAGCTTCTCCTATAGGGGCTTCTTATAGTTTCATGGAAATATCTAGAGCTTCAGCCTGCGAAGTGATTTTCTGTTGCATCATAGGAACTATGATATGTGGTAGGAGAGAAACGATGAACCATTCTTTATTCTTTTCATCCAGATTCTGAAAAATTAAACGACCTATCAGAATCTTAAATCTCTGATCAAAATCCAAAATAGGTTCAATGACCTTTTGCTTGATCTCTTTCAGATTTGTAATGCATTGTGACTCCAACTTAGTTTTCTTGAATTTTGCACTCAATTTAGTCTTGATAGCATTCAATGGTTTAGGCTGTCCAGGTTGAAGCTCTGAAGATTTCCATGAAACTATAAGAATCCCCTGTAGGAGAAGCTAGCCCAGGTATGAGCCAAATATTGAATCAATTAACCAGTTTATCTTTATAGGTCGAAGATATGAATAAAGATAAAGGAAAAGAGAAAAGAGAAGATATTTGGTGTATCATATGTAAATCAGAGGGCCATGACAAAGAGAATTGTCCCCTATTTCATGAATATTTGGACTTTGGAGTACCGATTCCTTTAAATCAGGCTACTGTACCCTGGTGTGAGGTATGTAGAAATAGGCATCGCCTTGATGAATGTTATTATAGGAAAAAAATATGTCCAGACACGTACCAATCGTTACTGCACATTTTGTGAGTCTATGTGACATGATGATAAGAATTGTAGGGCTTATGATCTCATGCATGAAATATCAAGGGATACATACAGAATTCAAGGAGAAACACAACAAGAAGGAAACAATGCGCATTTCAACTCCCCAGGAAGAGGAAATTTCAATCCTCGTGGTGGATTCAAAGGAAGAGGAAGAGGAGGAGTTATGGGCCGAGGTAGAGGTCATATTATCTATTATAACTGCACACAACCAGGACATTTGACAAGGGATTGTCAGAACCCTTGTACCACTTGAAACTATTGTAACTCATTTGATCATGTCATGAAAGATTGTCCAGTATTGTTGGCCAAACTCCAAGAGAGGCGAGGAGGAAACCAACAAGTACAATTAATATCAACAAAACCTTGTGGTGAATACCCCAGACTTGTTGTTATTACTTGAGGAGGCACTGCTACAGGAGAAGACAGAGTGACTCCAGGAAATACTGCAGAAGGATCAAGGATCAGAAGAGCTCCAGAGAAGGCACAATTGTTTGACCCAAGGAGAGAGGCATAATTTTGAGGAAGCAAGGAATGAATTTTTATAAGGACAAGCTTCTCCATATAAGGCACAACCAAAAGTAAGGGAATGTGGGATGCCACCAACATTTGATCAGTCTACTATAGCTAGACAAGGAAAAGAGGTAAGAAAGCTCATGGAATTTTCCACCTGGTAACATGAAGTCTCCACACGACAATTTTCCATATTGACTAGAGTAGTTCGCTGGATTGGCACTGAAGTAAGTAATCTTCCAACATTTGATGGTTTGAATCACCTAGAGAAATTTCTAGCTGAATTTGAGAGGAACATCATAACAGATAATATGACCTCTACCTCAGCCCATAACTCCTCCTCTTCCTCTTCCTTTGAATCCACCATGAGGATTGAAGTTTCCTCTTCCTGGGGAGTTGAATTGTGCATTGTTTCCTTCTTGTTGTGTTTCTCCTTGAATTCTGTATGTATCCCTTGATATTTCATGCATGAGATCATAAGCCCTACAATCCTTATCATCATGTCCCACAGACTTACAAAATGTGCAGTAAATATTGGTACATTTCTGGACATATTTTTTCCTATAATAACATTCATTAGGGCGATGCCTATTTCTACATACCTCGCACTAGGGTACAATAGCCCGATTCAAAGGAATCGGTGCTCCAAAGTCAAAATATTCATGAAATAGGGGACAATGCTCTTTGTCATGGCCCTCTGATTTACATCTGATACACCAAATATCTTCTCTTTTCTCTTTTCCTTTATCTTTCTTCATATCTTTGACCTGTAAAGATAAACTGGTAAATTTGGCTCATACTTGGGCTAGCTTCTCCTACATGGGCTTCTTATAGTTTCATGGAAATCTCTAGAGATTTAGCCTATGAAGTGATTTTCTGTTGCATCAGAGGAACTATGATATGTGGCAGGAGAGCAGCGATGAACCATTCTTTATTCTTTTCATATGGAATTTGAAAACTTAAACAACCTGTCAGAATCTTAAATCTTTGATCAAACTCCCAAATAGGTTTAGTGACCTTCTTCTTGATCTCTTTCAGCTCTGTAATGCATTGTGACTTCGACTTAGGTTTCTTGAATTCTACAAGAAGTAAAGGTGAAGTAACATGAAGTCTCCACACGACGATTTTCCATATTGACCAGAGTAGCTCGCTGGATTGGCACCGAAGTAAGTAATCTTCCAACATTTGATGGTTTGAATCACCTAGAGAAATTTCTAGTTGAATTTGAGAGGAACATCATAACATATAATATGACCTCTACCTCATCCCATAACTCCTCCTCTTCCTCTTCCTTTGAATCCACCATGAGGATTGAAGTTTCCTCTTCCTGGGGAGTTGAATTGTGCATTGTTTCATTCTTGTTGTGTTTCTCCTTGAATTTTGTATGTATCCCTTGATCTTTCATGCATGAGATCATAAGCCCTACAATCCTTATCATCATGTCCCACAGACTTACAAAATGTGCAGTAAATATTGGTACATTTTGGACATATTTTTTCCTATAATAACATTCATCAGGGCGATGCTTATTTCTACATACCTCACACTAGGGTACAATAGCCCGATTCAAAGGAATCAGTGCTCCAAAGTCCAAATATTCATGAAATAGGGGACAATGCTCTTTGTCATGGCCCTCTGATTTACATCTGATACACCAAATATCTTCTCTTTTCTCTTTTCCTTTATCTTTCTTCATATCTTCGACCTGTAAAGATAAACTGGTAAATTTGGCTCATACCTGGGCTAGCTTCTCCTACAGGGGCTTCTTATAGTTTCATGGAAATCTCTAGAGATTTAGCCTATGAAGTGATTTTCTGTTGCATCAGAGGAACTATGATATGTGGCAGGAGAGCAGCAATGAACCATTATTTATTCTTTTCATATGGAATTTGAAAACTTAAACAACCTATCATAATCTTAAATCTTTGATCAAACTCCCAAACAGGTTTAGTGACCTTCTGCTTGATCTCTTTCAGCTCTGTAATGCATTGTGACTCTGACTTAGGTTTCTTGAATTCTGCACTCAATGTAGTCTTGATAGCATTCAACGGTTTAGGCTGTCCAGGTCCTTAAACAAACTTCATATACCAGTTCAGAGTGCGATCCTCAAGGTGGTACTAAACTAATTTCTCTTAACATCTTCGTCAATGAATTTCTTGATACTCCATACAGCTTCGCATAAGAACCAACACTGACCAGGATCTTCAGATCCATCTCCTCTAAAGATAGGTAGCCTCATTTCATCTTCCATAGATCTTCCTTGGTTTCTTGACTGAGTATGTACTAAATTTCTGGTAACAATACTCTAACTGCTATGACTACTCTGGTTACTCTGGCTGCTTAATGATTCTAAAACAACAGGAGGAGTGATATTACTTACTTCGATAGTAGGTGGAGTTCTTGAAGTTTCTGGTTCTCCTCGATGAAGTTCTTTGGTTTGTATTTCCTCTATTCTTGTGGATTCTTAATGCTCTTCATCTGTTAGATCTGCTTCTTCTCCACTATAGAATCCCTCGTCTCCATAGTTTTTCTTAAATAGGTTCGCAAGAGGAACCTCTTTGAATGGTCTCCCACTGTGCGTGTGTCCAACCTCTATGTCATTGTCACTGTTTGAGTTCTTGAACATTATCTTCAATGTATCTTCAAGATATTATTCTCATGCAATAACATCTTAATACTCATCTTTAAAAAGTGTAGGAAATTTCCTCTAGGTCCCTTAAAGAAATACCTCTTTGCTTGACTATGCGATTCGAATCTGTCAATGGAAAACTCAGTAATGTACCCTCCAATAGTGCTATCAAACCAGAGATCAACCACTCTAGACACAAAATTATCAACTCTCTTGACCTTCTTGATCAACGTCGTTGTCCAAACCGCAGGTGGTTTAGATCTGATCTTAAACTGGGTATCTGCTAGTCTGGCTAACCGCTCGTATAAATATTTATGGATTCCTCCAAAGAAAATCTCATGTACTAAGGCTAGGGTTCTTGTTCCGGGCTTCAGTGAAGTCCTTCTCTTGTTCTTTTATCCACTTCTGAATTTTTGTATTTGATGGAAACCACCTTGACATTCCCTCAAAAATATCCTGGTCCTGACAACAGAACCATTTGTTGGCACAGGGCCAGACCCATGGTTCAAATCTAACACCACACCAACAAACCCTAACTACTGGCCCTTTCAGCAACACCTTCAAAGAAGATGCAGTCTCACCCGAAGTAGAAATAGGGGCTTGAAGAACACGGGTGTCTACAACCAGAGGAAATGCAAAGTGAATCTAGGACAACAACACACAACAATCTAGTTATTCTTTATCGTTATTAATCATACTTCACAAGTTATATCTATGATATAACATAATGATGCAATAACAATATATCAGATGACAAATAACACAACATCAATCACAAAGAACAACAAGATATATGTGGTTCACCCTCTCCCTAGGGATACATTCACAAAACTGTGTTTCTTGATATTATTAGATGAAAACATATAGTTCTATTTGTGCACTTATCTTTCAGATATCTCTCTCTTTCTCTTCTTCTCTCCCCTCCCTACGCACCCAACTGCAAGTTTGATCTTTGCACCCAGTTGAAGATCTTACAACACAAACTCGATACTACTCTAAAAAACAACAATCAACAATGAACACAAACAATCATAGTATCCACAAACCAACCTAGAATGAACACTCCCAGGTGTTCTAGACCTTTATTTATACATCACATAGAAAAGTATAGGTGTCAAAACCATAGATCCAAAACCCTAGGTGCTTAAACCCTAGCCCATGCTTAAGCACTTGTTGATATCTTTTTCCACTTGTTGAGTTGTCCACGATCCCATTTATTTTCTTCTTTGTCTTCCTCGATCTTCTCTTCCAATGGATATATTTTCCTTTACTTTTCTCCTTATTTAACCACTTTGAACACTCCTTGGTTTATGTTCCTTCCGTGCATTTCGTACTTCACCTTTCTTCCTTAATCTTCGCTTCTTTACATATTCAAGGGCCAACACACTCCCTCCTAGCTAGAGAGGTATTAACTATAATGGTATCAAACACATCCATCCATTTCACATGGCATGGGAAGGGCTCATATAGTCTTGTAGACCATTCTATAGGTAGCATCATCATAACCATGCAGGATATATCATGATCATGTAGATCAAGTCACAAGCATCATCATCACTATCCATCTAGCTAGAAATCACCTCCAACACTACTGGTTGGAACACCAGCCTAGGAAACACCTTCAACACTACTGCTAGTCTCAATGGAAATCCAATAGTAGTACACAGTTACTACAATTCCATAAAATAGATCACAACAATGTCGATCCATAGTAGTACACAACTACTATCCAGTGGTACACAACCACTCCTAGTAGCACACAACTACTATCTAGTGACATGCTGTCACTACTAGTAGAACACATCCACCATAGTAGTACATAGCTACTGTCCAGAGACACATAGTCTCCACTACAATCAACTAATGGATATATAAGATATCATCATTTAGTATAACAATCTCCTGGCATCAAATCATACCATCGTCCACATCATCTGTCGAGGACATACTCCATCTAAGTAATAGATATATAAGATATCATCATTTAGTACAACAATCTCTTGGCATCAAATCATACCATCATCCACATCATCTATCGAGGACATACTCAGGCATGATGTTGAATAAGTCATGTGATGAACAAAGTATCTGACATAAGTCACTCACTTAACAGAGTGATACAAGGACCATTCTTCTAATCCAAAAATACATCATAGAAGAATAGTTGTCCCAATAGATGTTGAATATCTCCACTGTATCATCTCTAAGATGTACTAACATGATGTGAATGAATCATATCTAATATGTACTAGCATGATGTGGAGTACCATCTACATCATCTCTAAGCCATACTAGCATGATGTGAATGCGTCATATCTAAGATGTACTGGCATGATGTAGATCATTGCCTCTGCATCATCTCTAAGATGTATGATCATATCTAAGCTGTATGATCATATCTAAGCTATACTAGAATGATCCTTTGCATCATATCTAAGTTGTAATAGCATGATCATATCTAGCATGATACAAGTCATCTGCATAATCTCTAAGATATATGATCATATCTAAGTTGTACTAGCATGATCATATCTAGCATGATGCGACTCAGACATAAGAATCATCTTGAATTTGTACTAGCATGATGCCAATGCATCATATCTAAGTTGTACTAGAACGATGTGTCTCAAGACATATGTATCATATCTAAGTTGTACTAGAATGATGTTGAAGCATCATATATAATTTGTACTAGCATGATACATACCGACAATTTGTCAACCTGGACCATTCTCCATAGGGATAATTTTTTTCCTCCAGCACACTAACTATCCATGATGTCATATAAACACTCCATCCCAACCGAGGAAGTCATATCCTCCCTTTCAACCAAGGGAGTAATCTCCATGAGTCCCAACTTGTCCCTCAAGTATGCAAACTTTATCTTGGACAAAGGTTTCGTCAAAATATCAGTTGTCTTCTCATCGGTGGAGATATACTAGAGAATAATTTCTCACTTATGGACTTTAACACAGATAAAATAGTACTTGATCTCAATGTGCTTTGATATTTCATGGAATACAAGTTTCTCTGAAAGCTTCACACATATTTGATTATCAGAATATATCACAGTCGAATTCGACACCTCATCAAATAGTCCAGAAATCAGCTTACGGAGCCATACTGCTTCAACACAAGAATTACAAGCTGAAGTATATTCTTCTTTTGCAGTGCTGAATGCAACATACTACTATTTCCTATTAGCTCATGATATCATAGCAGATCCCAAAATGAAACATACACTAGAAGTAATATTTCTATCATCTGCACTCCTTTCCCAATCTGCATTAGTAAATCCATGCAGTTGTACATCACTGCTTGAGGCATATCTCAAAACATAATTTAGCATCCCATGAAGATATCTCAAAATATTATTTGTAGCTATACAATGCTCATGTCTAGGTTCCACCTGGAACTGGATCAACATGTTCACATCAAATCAAATGTCTAGCTAGGTATTCACCAAATACACCAATGATCCAATCAACTGCTGGTATAGGGATGAGTCTATTGGATCAGAATACAAGTCTCTCAACTTCCTCATATCTATCACCATGGGAGTTTCCATGCATATTCAATCCATAATCCCAAACTTTTGAAGGATCTTTACAACATACTTCCCTTTCCCTAGGAATATTTCACCATGCTTCTACTATACTTTTAGTCTCATATAATAATGCATGAGACCAATATCCTTCATATCAAATTTAGAGGTTAACTCCCTCTTACAATAAATAATGAGAGGCTATACACTTGTTAGAAACAAATCATTAACATATAGTAGCCATATTATAGGTGCATCATTCACAACCTTGTATTAAGGATATGGATCAACATAGCTCTTGGAAAATCCAAGTCTCATCAAGTAACTGTCAATTTGTGCATACCAAGCTCTTGGAGATTTCTTGAGTCCATACAAGGCCTTCTTCATACATGGGTTTCTCTCAGGTGTACCTCAAAACCTTGTGGTTTCTCCATGTATACTTCTTCCTCAATTACTCCATTGAGAAAAGTGATCTTTACATCCATCTGATGTAAACTCGAACTCATGGATGCTACAAGAGATATGATGGATCTAATATAGGTGTATCTGGAAATTGGAGAAAATGTCTCATCATAGTTTTCTCCCTCCTGGTGGGAGAACCCTCTAGCCATGAATCTTGCCTTGTATTTATTGATAATCCCTTATACTACATGATTTATCTTGTAAACCCATTTTGAAGTGACTACATATTTTCCTTCAGGTCTAGGTACGATTTCCCATACATCATTTTTCATGATGGATTGATATTATTCTGTCATAGCTTCCTTCCATTCTTTCTTATTGACTGACAACCAAAGATCCTCAAGTGTTCAACACTTGGCTTCTTTCCAGATAAAGCTTCTTCTCGAGTCATGTTCTTCAATATATGATGATGACTTCTATTTTGAAGATATACAACTGTCATAACTACTTCTCCCCATAGAAACATGGATAGATTCTCATCATTCATCATTTCCTTTATAGATTCTTCAATGGATCAGTTCTTTCTTTCTGCTACACCATTCTACTGAGGATTATGTGGGACAATTATATCCCTCCTAATCCTAGCTACTTTATAAAAAAGGAAATGATCTCCTTGGAGGTGTATTCTCCTGTATTATCGAACCTCAAGTTATTTATCTGCTTAGTGAGGAGGTTGACATTGGTCCACACACATCTAAGTGTATCATATCCAAAACTCCTTTTTCTTACCACACTTCCTTTAGATTAGGTACTTGGTGAGATCACCTGCCTCACCACTAGATGGATTCATTTGCTCCATGTTTGAAACTTTTATTCTAACTCCTTCTCCAAGATATCACCTGTGACCTACCAGGAACAAGAAAAACAAGAGAAAAAGTATTTCCAATATCTATGGTAACAAGGATGGTATTCATCATGGATTACCAAGGTGACCTTCTCGGGAACAAGAAATGTCTCATAGAGGAGAAGCTAGTTTATTTTTCAAACAAGTGCAATAAACATATATATCAATAGTAATTATACGCAACCAAGTATACCTAGCAGTAATATAACCTTTCAAAGATTTTTGTCACAAATGTAAAAACTATCAAACTTGATATGTGCAAATTGAAACTTAACAATTTGAACAATCAAACCTGGAACTTGGAGCCTCAAATGCTTGTTCCTATGAATGTACTGAGTCCAAGATCATTTCTTGGAAAAGGTCTCTTGTACATTCCCTACAAACCACACTCCTTCTTTGCTGGATGATATAACATGTGTTGGCATAGGGGCAGTCCTAGGGTTCAGCTCCAAGAGTGCACCAACAAGCCCTAACTACTGGCCCTTTCGGCTACACCTGTGAAGCAGATGTAGTCTCAATCAAAGAAGCTATGGGGGGGTTGTAGGAAAAATATGTATACAACCAAGGTAACTATCAAGTGGATCCAACACTAGGACAATACAACATGCATATATCACTTATCAACTTAGATCTATTCCACACATCTATCAGATCTACCATAGAAATGCAATAACAATATATCAAGGAAAAATAACACAACATCAATCACACACACAAGACAAATATATGTGGTTCACCCTCTCTCTAGGGCTACATCCACAAAACTATTCTTTATAATGTATTAAGATGAAGCATACAATTCTTGTCCGCGCTCTTAGTTGGAAAATCTTGTTTCTTCTTCTCTCTATCTCTCCCCTCCCTGCGCACCCAGCTGCAGGGTTGATCTTCACACCTAGATGAAGATCTTACAATACAAAAGGCTCTCGTACTCAACACTTCTCTCTCACCCGATATTACTCACTCAATCACATAGCAATAATAGTAACAACAACAACAACCACCCATCCCAGGTCCTCTTGACCTCTATTTATACATTACAATCACTCACTGACATCCATAGGCCGAGATCTAGGTGTCAAAACCCTAGGTCAACTTGGCCCGCATTTTTAGAGCTTCACCAGCATGTCTTCCCTTCCTTCTCGCGTGGTGATCCAAAGCATCCAACGATGGATTTTTCCTCTTGTTGAGTTGTCCACATTCCTTCTTCCTTGTTGATTTGTCATCCTCAATTTCTTCATCCAATAACTTTATTCATTTTACTTCGCTCTCTCTTTTCTGCTCTTTGCTCACTTCGACCCAGTAATAGTCACTGTGTCTTCTGCACAATTCACATTCTGCCTTTTCTTCCTTGAGCTTAGCTTATTTCCATAACCAAGGGCCAATAGGCCCCTAACACTCACATGTGACTCGTCCCGAGACACTTCAGATCTGACCCTTCTGTTTTACTTCGACTTCAGACTGCGCAGTGCAACCTTTGCTTTCTTCTCTATGCCTTCTCTCCCTCCCTGTGCAGACTATCTTTTCTGTGTCTGGTACCCAGTTTCAACTGCACCTAGTACCTAGACCCTTTTCCTTATGCTTTTACTTAGAGTTTCAAGGCAACTGGTTGTCATAGTAAAATTTCAACCGACTTCCATTCACTAATCCTACCTTCCATTCTCCCTTCAAATTATTCAATTACACATCTCCTCCTTCTGTAACATAGGCGCTCTCATATGGCCCGAGCCAATGAGTACTGAACTTCCCAGGATGTTTTATGAACTTACTGTCATATATCAGTACTAGATCAACTTTCTTGAATGCCTTCTTATTGATGTGCCTGTCTTGATAGGCCTTTTCTCTTTCCTTTACCACCTGCTAATGAAATCCTGCAATAAATTTGTCTTCTTCAAGTTCGATCAATTGTGAGAGTCTTTCTTGAATGACGCCAGTGTCATACATATCTATAAAGGCAATAATCCTTAAGATTGGTACCAGGTATTCCATTGGGATAACGACTTTGAGACCATATACCAACTTAAAAGGGGGTTGCATTGTTAGCTTCTTGCAAGTGGTTCTATAGGCCCATAGTACTGTTGGTACTCTTAAATCTCAGTCATCCTTGTTCACACTACAAATATTTGTCAGTGTTGTCTCCAAGATTTTGTTAAATGCTTCTACTGTTCCATTTGCTTGTGGATGGTAAGGTGTGCTGGTGCAACACCCCCTCCTCAGTGGGGTCTACGCAACCTCCCAATCTTAGGATCGTTCTAAATCTTTCGGAGAGTCTGATTGACTCTTTGATTTCCCCATAGGAAATCACTCACACACACTAGTGTGTAACCAAAGGTCCTTCTTTGGAGCTGTGCCCACGTGAAGAAACACTAAGCGCCAACTCACTCCTATGTGATCTCTGATACGACCACAGCCTTTACCCAAATGGGTGTTTCAACTTTTGTGACTTCGCGATCCCAGATGTGAGTCCTCCTGTCTTGACAATCCCCGAAACCTAAAAGGGCTAACAGATCTTTGATTCCTCCCTTGAATTTTCCCTGATGTGACCTCTAACTATGAGCTGGGGCCCAATCTTTTTGACAACCGAGATTTTGCGTATCGACATTTTGCGATGCAACAAATCCTTTCGCCAACTTCTAAAACCATAACAACCCATTGCCACAGATCAAAGGCTCTCTACTACTCACAATCTGATGGTCCTAGTTCTTTCAGGACTTCACAAATCGAGATTTCACAACTCTCGACTCCAAGTCACAACTTCCTCCACTTCCCGAGTTCCAAGATAGAAAATTTCAAGGACGATATCAACGACTCCTGTTGATCCTAATCCAATGACCTCTATTCCTCCTGATCTTGTGAGTGATGAGAAACACTTGGCCTTAATCTCTCCACTGGTCTACGAGATCCAATGGTCCACGAAAAATCAACACTTCTACTTAAAGAAACTCCACCGTCCATTCCAGCTTTCAATATTCCTCCGCTGAATGCTCTAGCGTCAACTCTTATGAGCTTCCTCCCTATTCAGTAAATTTTACACTCACCTTCCCTTGAACTCTTCAAGGTTCTTTCCCTCCTGATATTTTTGTCGTAATCTCAGAGGTTTCCTTAGGGATCTTGCACACACTCCTTGCGGCATTCACAAATAACCTCTGGTTATTTGATCCTTCGAATCTGTGCACTCCTTGCAACAATAATCCTTCACCCTTCCTCCTCGGTTGATAAAGTATAATACTTCAATCCGACTGTGCATGCCTTGCACAACTCTGTGTTGTATCTACACTTCCACTAGTATGAAGACAATGATATCCCTCCTGATCTTTCTGATATAAACTCAGACCCTTGTCAACGCACACCTTGTGGGCATTCACTGCACTCTTTGCATGATTTCTTAGGAAGATAAGCAATTGAAACTCATTCTTCTCTCCTCACAGATTTCATATATTCAACATGAAATCAAGAGAATTCATACACACACTGCATTGAAATAAATGCATAACTGAGAAACAAAACACTGTAAACATACCATTAAACATATGTAAATAGTAAGCATAATAACACCATGAAATTGAGTCAAAACATTCATATATTAACTCAAGTGTTCCTGTACATGGATTCTTCTCTGTGTTCTTTCTCTCTACAACTCTACCACTTACATAAATTCTTCATAATCTTCTCTCTCTTACAATGATACAAGCGAGGGTGTATTTTACGATTTTTCCCTCCTACAGCTCTAAGCTATCTAATCAAAAGTAAAAACTACCTACTTTACATTCAATACAATTAAAAGCCTTCATATTCGACAAATGAGAGCAATGCTCACGATCTATTTACAATCTCCAAAACATAAATGTAGGTATGCTCTCCCAGCTATTACATTAATGTTCCTTCATTCAAATTTAAGACATTCTCAAAATGTGCGCTGGTGCATTTCCAAATGTCTTTGTCCTTGCACTTGCTTTGTTGACTGCTTATGATGCTCCTGCATCATACTCCTCTCGCTGAAAAATTCATGAAATCCTATTCATGAGTTCCTGCACCATCTGTTCATGTCTTTGAATATCTGCTTCACTCTCCCAACTGGCATATTCAATCAGATGTCCTTTCCATTTGACTAAATATTCAAAGTATGTCTTCCTTCGGGTTTTCTTTTCGACTCTCTAATCAATGATCTTTTCCATCCGTGGACTTTCAGCTACATGCATCTGTTTGACCAACTGAACTTCCTTCTGATCCTTGGATCTCACTGTTCCTGTTTCATCATCCCTATAAGGATATAGGTCTGCTATGTTGAATATGGGAAATATTCCTGCCCCATCTGGTAATTCAATTTCATAAACATTTTCTTCAATCTTTCTTATGATTTTACACGGCCCAATTTTCTTCATCTTCAACTTGTTGTATGTTCCCCTCGGGAACCTTTATTTTCTGAGATGCGCTAAGACCAAATAACCTACTTCAAACTAAAGTTTTCTTCTGTGTTGATCTGATCTGTTTTTATATTCATGATTTGAATTTTGCAATTGTTCCTTAATATTGCTATGGAGTTCTTGCATTTCTGCTGCAAAATCCTCTGCACTAGCACTTCTGAATTCATTCCGCTCTAAGTTCCTCAACTCATATACTCCTCTTGGCTACATTCCATACATGATCTGGAATGGTCTTTGTCCTGTGCTCTGGTTTGTGAATCATTAAATGCAAATTCCTCTTGTGGCAGAATATGATCCCATTGACTGTGATGTTCGACCACCAGACTCCTTAATAGATCTCCCAAGATTCAGTTTACTACCTCAGTCTGCCCATCCATCTAAGGATGATATGCTAAGATAAAAGATAAATTAGTCCCTAGATTCTTCCATAGGGTCCTCAAAAAATGACCAACAAATTTGGTATCCCTGTCTGATACAATACTCTTGGGTAAGTCGTGAAGTCTAACAACTTCTTTGAAAAATAGATTTGCAATTTGAGTTGCATCACTGGTTTTCTTACATGGAATGAAATGCGCCATTTTGGAAAATCTATTGACTACCACAAAGATTGAGTCACACCCTCTTTGCATCCTTGGCAATCCTAACACAAAATCCATACTTACCGCATCCCATGGCCTCTCTGGTACTGGAAATGGCTGATACAATCCTATATTCTGTCTCTTTCCCTTCGTGTGCTGGGAAATTCTGCACCTATTAATGAATGTCTTGACATCTGTCCTCATCCCTAGCCAATAGTATGAGCCATTCAGTTGAAAAAATGTTTTATCATGGCCAAAATGTCGAACCAATCCTCCACTATGCTTTTCCTTCAGAAGATTCTCTCTCATAGAGCATTTCGGTATACACAACTGGTTACCCTTGAACAATAGTCCATCTTGAATCATATATTCAGTCCATTGTCTTATGTTTCTGAGAATAGATTATCACATGCTTCATAGGCTTCTTTAAAATCTGAATCATCCCTGTACATATCCTTGAGGTTATTGAAACCTAAGGTCTTTTTTCTGAACTCCTGGAGAATCAAACATTTCCTGCTCAAAGCATCAACAACCTTGTTAGCAATTCCAAAAATATGCTTTATAACAAAAGTAAAATTCTGCATGTATTCAACCCATTTTTCATGCTTCTGGTTCAATTTTTCCTGACAAGTTATGAATTGTAATGCATGGTTATCACTATACAAGACAAACTCTTTCGGAACCAAGTAATGTCTCCATTTTTTCTATGCCTATATGATTGCATAAAACTCCTTGTCATACATGGAATATTTCAGCTTTGCATCATTTAGCTTCTCACTGAAGTATGCAATCGGTCTGTTGTCTTGGCTTAAGACCTCTCCAATTGCAAATCCACTAGCATCACATCTCACTAGGAATGTCTTGCTAAAATATGGAAAAACCAGAACTGGCTGTCCAGTTATCTTCTCCTTCAGCAGCTTGAAACTCTTCTCTGCTTCCTCTGTCCAACGAAAAGATTTGTGTCTTTTCTTGATTGTGTCCATCATTGGTGCACATATGCCACTAAAGTTTCTGATGAAATTCCTGTAAAAACTAGCCAATCCATGGAAGCTTTGAACTTCAAAGATATTCTTCGGTGACGACCAATCTCTGATTGCTTTTACCTTCTCTGGATCCATTTTCAACTCGTTCAAAGAGATTACAAAACCCAAATAAATGAGTTATGTCTTCATGAAAGACGAATTCTTCAAATTGTTCAACAACTTCTCTTGCTATAATCTCCTCATCACTGCAGCTAAATGCTTCAGATGTTCTTCTTCAGTCTTACTAAAGATCAATATATCATCAAGATATACGATTACAAAATTTTCTATGAAATCTTTCAAGACTTCATTCATCAGCCTCATAAAAGTACTTAGCGCATTCACCAAACCAAACGATATGACAAGCCATTCATACAAACCCTTCATTCGTCTTGAATGTTGTCTTCCATTCATCACCTTCCCTCATTATAATCTGATGATATCCATTTTTCAAATCAATTTTTGAAATTTTTTTTGCTCCACTCAAGCAATCCATCAAGTCATCCATCCTAGGTAAAGGAAATCTATACCTGATGCTGATTTTGTTTATATCTCTTGAGTCAATACACATTCTCCATCCACCATCTTTCTTTGGTCTTAACACTGTAGGTATAGCTCATGGACTCAAAATTTATCTAACCAATCCTTTGTCCATCAAGTCCTGGACTTGCTTCTTAACTTCTTCATTTTCCTACGGCATCAATATGTACGCTTCTTTGTTTGGTAAAATCGCTCCAGGTATGAGATCAATGTGATGACTTATGCTCCTGATGGGTGGCAATGAACAAGGTATTTCATCCACTACTATATCAACGAACTCCTCTAGTAGTTCCTAAATTTCCTCAGGTAGATCATCTATCTTGGTACTGGTCAAGACAACTCTAGGTTTTCTTACCACATCAAACTGCATTTCTCCATCTTTCTTGACTTAATCAAGAATCTCCTTACCACTCATGAGAAGTATAGTATTGCTCACCTCTGTTTTTGCCTCCTTGTCTTTAATTGGCAACAACATATGCATTCTACCATTCTTCTCCAAGGTGTATGTGTTCTTTCTCCCATCATGAACAATGTTTCTGTCATATTTCCATGGTCTCCCCAACAAAAAATGACAAACATCCATGGGAATAACATCACATAAAATTTCATCCTTATATCCCCCTATTTCAAATTCAGCTAAAAATTGTTTAGTGACAGTTACCTGATGTCCTTTTTGTAACCACGAGACTTTGTATGGGCTTGGATATGCAATAGTCTCCAATTCCAACTTCTCCACCATTTCTGTGGATACTAGGTTATCTGTGCTCCCACTGTCCAATATTACCTTGCATACCTTGTCCTTGGTCTTGCAAGCAGTTTTGAACAAACTATTTCTTTGGATTGGATTTTCTATCTCTTTCTCTGGTTTCAAGAGAATTTTCCACATCATTAACAATCTTTCGCCTTCTGCATCTTCTGCCTAAACATTTCACTTCTGTGCTTTTGAAATGTGGGATTTGCCTCCATCCCTCTTTCTATTGGGACATTCAAAATATTTATGTTTGATCTTTCCATAGACAAAACATTTTATCTCACCTCCTTTGCCTCATCCTCTTCCTCTTGCTCATGGAAATGTATGTCTATTGGCATATTTTCCTCCCTGTGAACTTCCTCTTTCAGGGTGAGTATGAGGTTTCTTTTCTTCTTCCTTCAGCTTCAGAGTCCTATCCTAGACAATTGCTTTGACTCTACTCTGACTTCGACCTTGGCCTCTTTGAATTTTCTTTAGGGCCAATTTTTCTTCAGCCTTCATATCCATTTGATAAGCATCTTCGACATTCCTGATTGTCATCATGCTCATCTCATCCTGAATTTCATATCTCAGACCATTCATGTATTTGGAAACCTTTTCATCATCACTTTCATGATGACCAGATCTGATGTTGAGCCTGCAAAATTCCTCAGTGTATTCTTCCACTGTCATCCCTTTCTGTCTCAAATTCTGCATTCTTCGAAAAATATTGATTTGGTAGTCTTTGGGTATAAACTTGGTTTTCATTTCTTGCAACCATCCTATCCCAACTTTTGATTTTTTTTTCCTTTGCAATGCCTGTCAGCTTGCAATTCATCCCACCACAGTGCTGCATTCCATTTAAGTCTAGTGACCATATGTTTAACTTTCTTATCTTCCTCGACATCCTCATAGTCGAATATTTATCCAGAGCCCTAAACCAATCTAGTATCTCTTCAACGTATAAGTTTCCTTCATACATTGGAATGCCCATCCTTTCTCTGGCTCAGATTCTTGCAGCGTCTTCGGTTGCGGCTTCTTCTTTAGCTCTAGCCTCATTTTCTCTTTCAGCTTCACTGACATCTCTAGCATCAACTGTCCATCTCTGTGTTTTCTCCATAACATCTAATCGAGCACGAAGTTCTCTCATTTTTGTTTCCACGGTTGGATCGAGCATTGCTCATTCTTGACATCTTCTTGGCAGCATTGTTGTAAACTATTCTCTACTACAAAATTTCAAAATTTGTGGCTCTGATACCACTCTGGCCCAACACCCCCACCTTAGCGAGTTTTGTGCAGCCTCCCGGTCTTAGGATCATTCTAAATCTTCCCGAGAGTTTGATTGACTCTTTGATTACCTCGCAGGAAATCACTCACACACACTAGTGTGTAACCACAGGTCCTTCTTTGGAGCTATGCCCATGCGAAGAAACACTAAGTGCCAACTCACTCCCACGTGATCTCTAATATGACCATAGCCTTTACCCAAATGGGTAGTTTGACTTTCGTGACTTCGCAATCCCAGATGCGAGTTCTCCTGTCTCAACAGTCCCCGAAACCCAAAAGGGCTAATGGATCTTTGACTCCTCCCTTGACTTTTCCCAGATGTGACCTATGACTATGAGATGGGGCCCAGCCTTTTCGGAAATCATGATTTTGCGTATCAGTGTTTTGCGATGCAACAACTCTTTTCACCGACTTCTGAAACCATGACAACCCCTTGCCACAGATCAACGACTCTCCACTACTCGCGATCTGACAGTCCTATTTCTTTTGGGACTTCGTGAATCAAGAGTTAACGACTCTCAACTCCAAGTCACAACTTCCTCTACTTCTTGAGTTCCGAGATAGAGAAATTCAAGGACGAGATCAACGACTCCTGTTGATCCTAATCCAATGGACTCTATTCCTCCTGAGCTTATGAGTGATGAGAAACACTTGACCTTCCAATGGTCCATGACAAATCGACTCTTCTCCCTGAAGCGACTCCACCATCCGTTCCATCTTTCAATATTCCTCTGTTGAACGCTCTGGCATCAACTCTTATGATATTCCTCCCTGTTGAGTAACTTTTACACTCACCTTCCCTTGAACTCTTCAAGGTTCTTTCCCTCCTGAGCTTTCTTTCGTAACCTTAGGGGTTTCCTTAGGGCTCTTGCACACACTCCTTGCGACATTCACAAATAACCTCTAGTTATTTGATTGTTCGACTCTATGCACTCCTTGCAACAACAATCCTTCACCCTTCCTCCTCGGTTGATAAAGTCTAATACTTCAATCTGCCTGTGCATGCATTGCACGACTTTGTGCTGTATCTGCACTTCCACTGGTATGAGGACAACGATATCCCTCCTGATCTTTTTGAGATAAACTCATATCCTCATCAACACACACCTTGTGGATTTTCATTGCACTCTTTGCAATATTTCTTAGGAAGAGAAACAATTGAAACTCATTCTTCTCTCCTCACAGATTTCATATATTCAACATGAAATCAAGAGAATTCATACACACACCGCATTGAAATAAATGCATAACCAAGAAACAAAACACTGTAAACATACCATTCAACAATTGTAAATAGTAAACATAATAACACCATGAAATTGAGTCAAAACATTCATATATTAACTCAAGTGTTCCTGTACATGGATTCTTCTCTATGTTCTTGTTCTCTACATCTCTACATCTTACATAAATTCTTCATAATCTTCTCTCTCTTACAATGATACAAGCGAGGGTGTCTTTTACGAGTTTTTCCTCCTACAACTCTAAGCTATCTAATCAATAGTAAAAGCTACCTACTTTACATTCAATACAATTAAATTCCTTCATATTCGACAAATGAGAGCAACGCTCACGATCTATTTACAATATCCAAAACATAAATGTAGGTACGCTCTCCCAGCTATTACATTAATGTTCCTTCATTCAAATTTAAGACATTTTCAAAATGAGCGCGGGTGCGTTTCCAACTGTCTTTGTCCTTGCGATTTCTTTGTTGGTTGCTTACGATACTCCTGCATCATGTTCTCTTATGATGGTGGAATGAAAATTCCTCAGTCAAGGCTTCAACAGTCTTATTTATGAAATGTGTGCCTTTATTAGTCATAAGGATATTTGGGCATCCAAACCTAGTTATGATGTCATCAAATATGAAGCGTGCAACTGTAGTTGCACTACAATCCTTAACTGCTCTTGCTTCAACCCATCTGGTCTAGAATTTTGTTGCTATAATTATGTACCTTGCTCTTGTGTTCTTTCCTGGTGGGTTTATAGGTCCCACGAAGTCAATGGCCCATTTCTCAAATTCTTGTAGGGTCAACTATGGTGCTAGTGGAATTTCATCTCTTCTATATGGTTTCCCAACTCTTTGGCATACATCAAAGGCTCTGTAATAGTCTTTATCATCTCTGTGTAAGGTAGGCCACCAAAGGCCATCTCTAAGCACCTCCTGTGTGGTTTCTTTCCCTTCTTAGTGTCCTCTTATGATGCCTTCATTAGCTTCTGTGAGGATCATTAGTCATTATTCCTCCATAACAAATATTCTCAATATCTCATCAGGTCCCATCTTATAGAGCTATCCAGCTATAAGTGAACAGTCTATAGCACACACTACTAGCTGTTTCTTCTGAGGAATTGTATACTCACTAGGTGTCATTACTTTTGACAGGAACTAGACTGTTTCTGCGAAGTGGTCATCAATATTTCTAATGGCCAATAGTTGTGCGTCCGACAGTGTATACTCCAAACTAGTGGGCTCTTCTCCATGTTCTAACCTCGACAAGTGGTCAAGAAATTTGTTCATTCTTCCTATATTTACTATGATCTCAAAGTCATATTAATGAAATAATAGAAGACATCTGCATATTCTCCCCCCCAACAATGTCATCTTGACTAGGTATTTCATTGCAGAGTGATCAGTAAACATTTTAAAGTGTCCTCCCAACAAGTAGTGGAAAAATTTCTGCAGCACATACACCATGGCTAACCCCTCTCACTCGGTAGTGGTGTAATTTATCTCAACATTTGATAGCTTCCTGTTGGAAAAGGCTAATGGATGGTCAATATCTCCTTCCCCAGGTTGTGCTAAAACTTCTCCTAAATCAATAAAAGACGCATCGACATGCACATGAAACTCCTTACTCCAATCTGGGAAGACCAGAATAGGCGCAGTAACCATTTTCTATTTCAGTGTGTCAAAGCTCTGCTGACACTCTTCTGTCCAACTAAACTAAAAATATTTCTTCAAAATATTCTTCATGGGTGCTGTAATCTAGGAATATCCTTTAATAAAATTCTTGTAGTATCCAGTATGTCCTAGCGCAGTGCATAGTTGTTTGACTGACGTAGAAGGGGGTAGATCAACTATAATGGAAATTTTAGATGGATCAACCAACAATCCTTGCTTGCATAAAATATGACCTAACAACACTCCAAATGGTGAGAAGAATATGCATTTCTTCAAATTCAAGGCAATTTGACACTGCCTGCATTTTTCCAACATTAGCCTTAGACATTCAATATGATTTTTCAATAAACTAAAAATAGTCCAATCATCAACATATGCTTCTAGAAATTTATGTTTAAACTCTTTGAATGCTTCGACCACCATCCTAGAAAATATGGCTGGGGCATTCTTCAATACAAATGGAATCACTGTATACTGATAAGACCCCCATTATGTTTCAAATGTGGTATTGTGGCGATCTTCCTTGGAAATACGGATCTGATGGTAACCCGAGAATCCATCTATAAAAGAGTATACTTCTTGGCCTCCCACATTATCTAACACTTTGTCATTTAATGGCGTAGGGAACGGGTCATGTAAATAGGCATCATTCAACTTCCTGAGATCTACACAGATCCTAATCTCTCCTATATTCTTGTCTTGTACCACCATAGGGCTAATCCACTCTGACTCTTCCACAGGTTCTATAATCCCAGCTTCCAGCATTTTGTCAAGCTCAATCTTCACTTTCTCCTTATATTTAGGGTTCAATCTGTAGGGTCTCTGTTTGAATGGTATTGCATCTGGTTTCAAAGGGATCCTCATCTCTCCCATAGGCCCTTTAATTCCCTTCATATCAGTGAACTTGGTTGGAAAGAAATCCTGATATTCATGCAATAATTATGTAATCTTGTCAATAGTGGAAACATCCCAATAATCTCCAACATTTGCAAGCTTTGGTGTCTACATTGTTCCAATATTGACTTTCCTAATCTTGATTGGATGTCCAATGAATAGTAACTCAACTATTGGTCCTTCCACATCTCTTTGGCCTTCTATTTTTGCAATGTTCACCTTTCTTGGATCATCGTCTTCATCAGTATTGATGTTGTAACAACCTTGCAGTTTCTGGAGAGGCGCAGTCCATTCATCCTTTTCTTTATCCAAAGGGAGGTCAGATGCCTCATCGAATACTTTTTGTCTTACAATCTGCAATTCTTGATCTACTGAAGGATATTGAATTTCAAATAAAAAGGTGGTTACAATATTCTGAGTCATACCTTCCCAGTCTGTAGTGATGAGGCACAACTCTTCTTGAAGCCACTAGTTGATAGGTGTCCTATCTAGTGTGTTGATGAACTTGTGTACCCACTGCTCTTGAGGAATGTTGCTCCAGGATTTTTTGCAACTTCACACATGGTCCTTTGGGCAAATTTGACCTGTGTATCGAACTTTGCAACCTTCTACTTGTGCTGAGAACCATGTTGTCATCAAGGTACAACATTGTACCCATTTTGTAATGTTGTTTTTGTGTGTCCCCCACCATCTTACTGGTGTGGCCTTCAGGGCCTCATCCATTGCCAACAATCTTTGTTGCATTGGTACACTTTCTTCAAAGTCTGACAAAAAGGTTTCTAAAGGATTCAGACCATCAAAGGTGGGTAAATTACTGACTGTTGTGCCGATCCAATGAACTTATCTAGTTAATCTAGCACATCTTCTTGTAGATACTTCATACATTTTATTCTTCCAGTTATACAGTGATTCTTCCGAGTCTTGTGAACATGCGCTGTCACTTCGCCAACTTAGGTTTCCATCAGCTGTAGGATTAATGTAATCCTACTATCTAGCTATTAATTTGTATATGTTTTCCAGTTCATATGTTTGGTCTTCTTCTCTGATGGGCTTTGTGTATCGCTGAACTTCATCTGGATCTAAGGGTGCAATAAACCTAAGGCCACCTCTTTCAAAAGTCATACATTTTTTCTTTAAATCAACCACACTGGAATTATTAAAATCCCAATCAATTCCTAACAACACAGGGTAAGGACAACTATCATCAACTATGTCAATTACCTCAAAATCTGCAAACGTTCTTACTCCATCGATGTCCATAGGGACATGTTCCAATCGTTCAAAGGGGATGACAACTTGCTGATTAGCCATCCTGAGCCTGATAGGGGAGTAGATCAACCTCAGTTTTCGCATCAGTTCCCAAGTTTTCTTCATCATAACATTGACCTCCGACCCTAAGTCGAGGACCACATAGTCTATATCATATTCTCCTATTTGAGCATTCAAGTGTGATTCCTTATTTGTCCTTCTCTTTTTAGTGATTTGGTGTACTGCCCTATTCGGTAAGGGGTCTATATTTCCTAGCTCATACTGTCTGATTAAAATTTGTAGTTCTTGTACAACGCTCTCATCCTGAATTAACTTAATGCAAGTATATAAAAATTCCATCAGATTGCTTACCTCTTTTCCTTCTTTTGGTGAAGTAGACTGATCGAATTCCAGAGGCATTCCATATTCTCTTACTTCTGGACGTGTCTTTGATGAAGAGCCTTGGTCTTCTTTGAACTCTTTTCTTACCTCCTCAAATATATGTATTTATTTCTTTGCATCAAAATTTTGGGTCTTCTCTACAGCTTTCTTGATTCCTGAGTCTTCTGTAGCCTTTCCTAGGATCAATATTTCTTCTCCTATAACAAGGCCTTCTCTAGTGATAACAAAGACTCTAGGGTATTCTCCGCGAGGTTCAATGTATATCAGTTGCACTTGCGGGTTCTGCTAAGGTCCTCATCTTTCTTGAAGCTTAGCCAACAATGATGGACATTCCCTGATAATGTGTTCGAAAGAGTTGCAATAGCTACAAGAAGTGCAAGGGTTCTGAAAGTCCCTTGAGAGGTATCCTGGATATGCACAGTTATAACATATGATCTTTCCTTGGCCTCGACCCATACCTTGTCCTTGTCCTCGTCCTCTAAATCCACCATGAGGGTTTAAGTTTCCTCTCCAAGGAGAGTTATATTGTGTAGTGTTTCCTTCTTGTTGTACTTTGCCTTGAATTTTTTATATATCTCTTGACCTTTCATGCATGAGATCGTAAGCCCTACAATATCTATCATCATTTTCCATGGACTTACAAAATGTGTAATACAAATTTGTGGGTGTATGAACATATTTTTGCATGTAATAACACTCACCAGGGTGATGTCTATTTCATCATACCTCACACCAAGGTAAGGTGGCTTGTTTCAAAGGGATCAGAGCTTCAGAGGCCAAGTATTCATGGAATATGGGATAGTTCTCCTTGTCATGGCCTTCTGATCCGCATATGACACACCAACTATCTTCTCTTTTATATTTTCCCTTGTCTTTGTTCATATCTTCGACTTGCAGAGACAAACTAGTTAGCTGACTCAAGATCTGACTCATACATGAGTTGGATTCTCCCATAGGGGCTGATTCTAACTTCATGGTGATCTCCAACATCTCAGCCTGTGAAGAAATCTTGTATTGCATCAGAGGAAATCTGATGTGTGGTAAAAGAGAAACAATGAACCACTCTTTGTTCTGCTCATCCGGGATCTGCAAATTCAGTCAGCTTGTTAAGGTCTTGAATCTTTGATCAAATTCCCAAACAGGTTCGGCTACCTTCTGCTTGATCTCTTTCAGCTCTGTGATACATTGTGACTCCGATTTGGGTTTCTTGAACTCTGCAATTAACACATTCTTGATCTCATTCAGTGGCTTAGGTTGTACAAGTCCTTGGACAAGCTTCATGTACCAGCTCAGTGCGTGATCCCTTAGGGTAGTACTAAACTGGGTCCTTTTAACAACTTCATCGGTGACATTCTTAATATTCCATACGGTTTCACATAGGAACTAGTGCTGATCAGGGTCTTCAGACCCATATCCCCGAAATATAGGGAGTCTCATCTCATCTACCATAGATCTTCCTAGGTTTCTTGTCTGAGTATATGTTGAACTGCTATTAATAGTAGTCTGAAGACTATGGTGACTGACTATTTTGATTTCTTAGTGCTACTGAAACAACAGAAGGATTAATAGTACTTACTTCAGCAGTCCATGAAGTTCCTGAAGTTTTTGGCTCGTCCCGGTGAGGTTCTTCAGCTTTTCTTTCCTCTGCCCTAGTGGGTTCTGAATCTTCATCCGTCAGATATGCCTCTTCTCCACTATAGAAACCCTCGTCTCTGTAGTTATTATTAAATAGGTTTGCAAGATGAACTTCTCTCAATTCTCTTCCACTATGCATATGTCCAACCTCTGTGTCACGGTCACTATCCAAATTTGTGAACACTAGATTTTTCAAATCCGACCAATCTACTGTATCTTCAAGATGTTCTTCTCATGCAATAGCATCTTGATTTTCAGCTTCAGAAAATGTAAAAATTTTCCTCTGGGTCCCTTGAAGAAATATCTCTCGGCTTGGCTATATGACTCTACTCTGTCAATAACAAACTCAGTGATGTACCCTCTAATGGTGATATCAAACCAGTGATCTACTGCTCGTGATACAACATTATCAACTCTCTTGACCTTCTTGATCAGTGCCAATGTCCAAACTATAGGAGGTCTAGATTTGATCTCAAACTAGGTATCTTATAACCTAGCTAACCACTCATATAGCTTCTAATGGATTCCTCCAAAGAAAATCTCGTGTATATTAGTAAAGATATATCTCTCCAACCAATCCTCTGTACTAAGATTAGGGTTCTTGTTCTGGGCTTCAAGGAAGTCCTTTTCTTGATCCTCTATCCACTTTTGAATTTATGTCTTTGATGGAAACCACCTTGACATTCCCTTAAGAAGATTCGTGTCCCGACAACAAAACCATTTGTTGACATAGGGGCAGACCCAGGGTTCAGCTCCAAGAGCACACCAACAAGCCCTAACTAATGGCCCTTTTCGCTACACCTACGAAGCAGATGCAGTCTCACCTGAAGCAGCTATGGGGGGGTTGCAAGACAAAGATGTCTACAACCAAGGTAATTATCAAGTGGATCCAACACTAAAACAATACAACATGCATATGTCACTTATCATATTAGTTCTATTCCACACAACTATCAGATCTACCACAAAAATGCAATAACAGTATATCAAGGCAAAATAATAGAGCATCAATCACACACACATGACAGATATACATGGTTCACCCTCTCTCTAGGGCTACATCCAAAAAACTGTGCTTTATAATGTATTAAGATGAAGCATACAGTTCTTGTTTGCGCTCTTAGCTAATAGATATTATTTCTTCTTCTCTCTATCTCTCCCCTCCCTGCACACCCATCTGCAGGGTTGATCTTCGCACCCAGTTGGATATCTTACAATACAAAAGGCTCTCATACTCAACACTTATCTCTCACCCGATATTACTCACTCAATCACACAACAATAATAGTAACAACAATGAAAACAACCCATCCCAGGTCCTCTTGACCTCTATTTATACATTACAATCACTCACCGACATCCTTAGGCTGAGACCTAGGTTTCAAAACTCTAGGTACCAAAACCCTAGGTGTCTAAAACCCTAGGTCAACTTGGCCCATGTTTTCAGGGCTTCGCTAGCCTGTCTTCCCTTCCTTCTCATGCGGTGCTCCAAAGCATCCAATGGTGGATTTTTTCTCTTACTGAGTTTTCCACAATCCTTCTTCCTTGTTGATCTATCATCCTCAATATCTTCATCCAATGGCTTTCTTCCTTTTACTTCTCTCTGTCTTTTCTGCGCTTTTCTCACTTCGACCCAGTAACAGTCACTGTTTCTTTTGTGCAGTTCAAATTCTGCCTTTTCTTCCTTGAGCTTCGATTATTTCCATAACCAAGGGCCAACAACATGAAAAGCATATACAATTGCATACCTTTGAAATTTGCAACATCATTGAACTTGTCTTCTAATATGAAACTAGACACCATCTTGACAAGAAGAGGTTAGAAACTGAATAAAAAAGGTTCAATGATTAGAACAAGATAGAAACTCTAACATTTTAACTTTGACCACAAAAATCAATTTTTATGGAAATTCAACCTTTGACTTTGACCAACCAACCTTTGACTTTGACCATTCAAACTTTGACTTTGACCAAAAAACTCAAAATTGACATTTTTGTTGGCTGAGGACACCAAAGGGTGCACTAGGCTAGGGCACACTAGAATATCTACAAATTAGGTCCAACGCTTCACTTAAGGTACCCAAAGAGTTGGATTAGGGTTTGTTGCAGCTACAAAATCATAAACCCTATTTGCAGCTGCACTGGTGCTATAATGAGCTTGACAAAGAATTCCCACTCTACCTTCCAATGGTTAGATTGTTATGAAGGTAGTGTGGGCCCATAACCTATTAAAATATTTTGTGTTCTCATTTTACCATAGAAAATATCACAATATTTTCACCCAACTATAGTCATGCAACCACCCCCAAGCGCCATAACCTTTGCTAGATAGAATGATTCTAGAAGCAACACTAGATCCAACAGATTACCAAGAGAGCGCATCTTTCTCCAAAGATATCTCACTAGACAGAAAGTCCCAAAGTCATAGAAAAATACTCAGCTGCAACTATTGCAGTTCCAATTACCAAGAATACCACCAAGAATATAAAAATACCACCAAGAATGTCACCAAGAATACCACCAAGAGATACTAGAAGGTAGGGCACACATCTTAGGCTAGATGGTTTTAGAGAGAGAGACCAAGAAACACCCTATAATATCCACCTTCCATTCTTGTAGCTGTAGCTCCAAACTTGCACTACACTTGAGAGAGTGAGTGAGGAGAGTGTGTATAGATGAGCTATATTATCTCTTATTTATAGTGGTTCTTGTCAATTTTCTGGGCCGACTTGTCCTTTTAGAAGCTAATACTTTAATAATAATTATTTTACTGAGCCAACTTGTATTATAGGGTTTTTACACATCTTTTTAGGGTTTCTATTGCTTCTGAAATATTCTAATATAGTCATAGGTTACACAAGGAGGTTAATACCTCCCACAACTACCATAATTTCAAAATAAACCTCCTTCGAAAAGATGGTGGCAGAATTACTCGAAATTCTAGGAAGGTCTCTGTGAAGTCAGAGAGACTTGATCCCCATGAAATCCCCTTACCTTTAATTAATAGTTCACAAGATTCACATCATTTCCCAAAATTATGAAGATAGATTTCCTTAAGCTCATTTTGGAGTGAAGGGGAAGGATAGGAAGGCCTGGTAAAAAACTTGGAAAAACCTATGAAGAAGCCTTGAAATCAGTGAAGTCCCTAAATTGGGCATTAACACATACTAAGAACCAGTTTTTAAGCCATAAGGAATATCCACCATTGGTTCGGTATGGCAAGTTAATCTTAGCCCTTCATTAGTGGGCATTGTCATTGAGAGCACTTGAGTGTCACGATTTGTATGGAGTCGATGATAAAAAGAATACCCATAACCATCGAAGTCGTTTATTTGGCATGAAGACCAGATATGAACCATTTGTTAAAAGTATAAGTCCTTAGCAATAACTAAGGGAAGGTTTGAGAAGACATTGGCGATGGAAATAGGTTGTGGGCCTCATATCTATTGGAGGATTAACCCCCACTGTTGGATCTGTTAAGATCCTTTTTATAAATAGAGCTCACTGAGGCCTGGACAAATGATTTGAGCCATTGATTCTAAGTCATATCATCTTCAGGGATGGAAAGTTAGTACAAACAAGTAACGGGTCAGAGAGCACTGACGACAATAAGAGACATGAGAGGGGACGAGAACCATTGATCTGTCAGAGGAGTGTTGGATAGGAAGTTTGGTTAAGTTTTTGGATTTTTGCTAGAAGAAGTTGAATAATAAAAGGCAGTTACAAGATGGACTAGAGCATGCGATGGGAGCAGACTTTGAGGAGTCAATGTGAGTGACATAAGGATTCGTGATAGAGAAATGTGCAAAGGGAAGAAAATGGTTATAGAATGTTAGGATTTTGGGGACATTTTGTCCACTTTTGTAATGGTATTATCCATATTTTTAATGTATAAATATGTAATGGGTTTTTGGGTAGAGGGGTAGTGAATTTTTAGAGGGTTTGGCATATGAGAAGTTATTAATGTTTTTTGGTTAAATCAAGTTGAGTGAAGGAAGAAGGATGAGGTATGACTGAGGAGTGAAGCTCGCACTGGAGCAAAATATCTAGACAGGTTTGGGAAATGTTTCTATTTCATATTTTGTAGCACAGTGTGTAGATGTAAGAGAATTATCAATGTCTAATAAAATAAGGTAGTCATTGTGGACGTATCCCAAGTTGGGTGAACCACATTAAACCTGTGTTGTGATGTTTTTTCTTTTCATTTTATGAGGTTTAATACTTTGGTGCAATGATGATATCTGCTAAATGTTTTGTTCATATATTATGTTATAATGTCATGCACTAAAGTATCTAGTAATTGAATGAATGTTAAGTGGGATAATGTCACACATAGAATATGTTGAAGGTTAGGTAACTGTTAAGTAATGGGAACTGCACACATGATTAAATGGTAGTAAGAACATGAAGAATACCTCACTTCTCCTCATCACGGAAAAAACATGGTTTCTGCAGCCCCTCTAGATTCCTTGGTTGAGACTTCACATGCTCTGTAGGTGATGCTGAAAGGGACGGTGTCTAAGGGTTTTCTTTGTATATAGATGATTAACCCTGGGTCTTCCCATTACACGCCAAAAAATGGTTTTGTTTCTGGTATCGAGAACTGTAATTGAGGGGGATGTTTTGGAGTCCGAATAAGGAGGAGATCACTGAATGGATAGAAATGAAGCAACACAAATTTTAGAGAGAACAAAATAGGAACCCATGGCTCAACAACGAACAATGGTTGCAAAGTTATGTATTCATGGATCTTCATGAAATATTCTTTGGTGAATTTTCAATAATTTTGACTGAATGGTTAGAAAGGCTGAGTGGAGAATTTTGGGAGATATAGAGCTGAAGCTCCGAGAAAATGGACTCCTGAATTGATCAGAAAAATTAATATAGTAAATAATAAGGTTTCATGTTCTATTGATTTCTGGTTGAATAGTATACTGGGGGGTTATATTACAGAGTTTGTAGTAGATTGTACTCAGTATTATAGTGTCACGGAGAGGGACTTTTTCAAGGGTTTGCATGAAATATATTTGAGTGCATTGTCTACCTGGATAAAAATGTTGTTGTGCAACAAGAATGTTATGAATATGGAGTCTAACTGCTAGGAGCCTTCACACACATAGGGGGGTTGGGGGATGACCATAGGATGGTCTACGAGTGGGAAGAATGAGTAAGGATCATATGGAATGAGGATGCCGAGAGAAGAGGATACTGACTCATACAGAGAGATTGGAGTATTGGGTTGTGGGAAAATGTTTAGATATAGTAAGAAGGAGATTGTGGCTGGGAAGGAAGAAAAACACAGATAATTCAAGGAAAGTGACACATGTGCAATATTTCATATCACACTATATGAATAAAGGAAAAGGAAATAAATGGATCCTCAATATTTTCTAGAAGAAGAAGTAATTCCATCTTAGATCAGAATCAATGTCGAACCCACAACCCCATGTGCTTTATTGAGAATTGAAGTAGGAACATAGACTTGTTCAAGAGAAATTGTAGTAAATGGAGAAAGTCAGAGAAATAGTTAGAATAGTGGGAGTATCACACTGAACCAGAGTCAGTCAACATCACCAATGGTAAGTATAACAATGACTACAATGGAAAGGATAGATCATACACTAAGAATGCCTGAGTTTAAGGGAGCAGGGTTAGAGGACCCTGAGCAACACTTGTTTGTATGCGACATGATATGGACTATGAAGAATGTCCAGGATGAGGAGAAGAATATTGCACAATTGGCCACAACATTGAGAGGTCGTGCACTGTTATGGTATATGATGTATCATACCACTACACTCGATGGATATTCAAGAACTTTGGCATAGATTGGATACACATTGTTGAAGGAATTCCAGAAGATGAAATATGAATTGAAATATATTACAGAGATGAACCTGCACACATAGAAGACATCCAGTGATTTAGTGACGGATACGACTTAAAATTTTTCATTAGAGGTGGAGTACAAAAACGTTAAATAGGACCATGATGAGGTCACGTAGAAGGTAGAAATAATTCAACGAGCATTCGAGAAGGTATATCAAGAACTCCCCAAGGAACAAATAGAGAAGGAGGCCTCATTGGAAGATCAATTCATGAAGATAAGTGAATCCATTCATGGATTCCACACATGAATAGTTTATCTAGAAGTGTGCGTGACACCAAGCACTCCACCTGAAGAGAGGGAGACAAGGGAGAAAAAGGTGACAACAACGGTGGAAATGATAAAGAATATAGAAGTATAGTGTGATCATCTGTATATAGAGAATATGGGCATTTGGACACAAATCAGTTAGGATACAGAAAAATACAAAATCATTCAGAAGATCCATGGTGCATAGGAAAAGGCACAAAAATTCAACGACATGATGGGCACATTACCACCAACTGAGGTGGTAACTGCATTGAATGAGAAAAGAAAGTTGTATTCTGAAATGAATCAGCTAAGGGCGGAGCAACATGATAACACATAACAGATATAAGTATTATAGGAGGAAGCATACAAAGTGACAATAACCTTAGCTACAACTCAAGTAATCATCGAATAGGCAGCTGAGGAAGGTGTCGAGAAGATGTAGGCTCACATCAATGTAGGCACAGTTGACCAAATTTTGCAAAAGGAACTAGAGGTTAAGGACAATTCCATGACAGCGAAAGAGACCTTCAAAAAATTCATGGTGCACTAGAAGAATTTTTGAGTGGCTCGAGACAAGACACATGTGAGTTTTGGAGGCATGTTGGATAGGCAGTTTGGTTTAGTTTTGGGATTTGCACCAAAATAAGTCAAAGAATAAAAGGGAGTCAGAAGATGGACTAGAGCGCACGACAGGAGCGGAATTTGAGGAGTCAAAGCATGCAAAAAAAGGATGCATGATGGAGAAGCATGCAAAACATATTGGGATAATTTATTTTCAAATATTGAGAGACACCAGATTTGGAGGGTGAACCCATCAAGGTGATCGTCGTCGGAGTAGGTCAGTCAAGGGTGGTTTATGACTCCTTAAGTTAATAACCCCAATGAAGACAAAGGTTGGCCTAAGTGATTGGGGCCATTGGTCTAGAGACCCAATCGACTAGGTGGCAAGTGCAACATCAATGCCATGCAATAGGGCATGAGTCGTTGGGAGACATGTGGATGCAATGTGTCAGTGAGGTGGCCTTTGGACCAATTAAGGCCAAGAAAAAACTTTTGAAGGCCATAAATTTTGATCCAGGACTTGGATCTGAGCATAACAATAGTCATTAGAAATATCTTGACGAGCAAAAGATGATGGTGTCCCCGAGATGAATTTTTTAGATGTTTAAGGAAAATTCAAATTTTAACACCCCATCAGTCCAAATAAGGATTAGGGGGTCGAGAGTCTTACAAGTGGTATAAAAGAAGAGTTCAAACACTAGGCTTGGATGGGCCAGAGAAAATTCATAAATACTAGTATATCAAGGCTAAGATGATCTTGTTAGAAATAATTTCCCTACGTTAAAAGTTTGTTTATAATATGCATTGACTTCTTGAAGGGAAGGATTGAATATTTAAAACTTTGTTTTAAAATTCCTTAGAAGAGAAAATACTATCATGCTAATTTCACTAGAAGGAATTATATTGTTTTTATGTTGTATTGATGGTTATTACTACAATAGTGAGAATATGATGATAGAAATTAATGATAAGACCTGAATATGAATGGATGAAAATGGTTGAATCCTATTATAGGGTTGCATGAATCTAGAGAATGGATAAGCTGAGTTTTTTTTGTTCAAGTGTAATGTTGTATATCCACTTGGATAGACATATCCTCTTACATTTGTGATGGAGGTTTACATAAGATCTAAGACCCTTATGGAAAAATTCCTTTTGGTTAAAGGAATTTAGTATGGATTGATAGAATCCTCAAAAGTATTAATTGTTTCTTAAATAAAAGACCGAACCTTGTATGTGAAATTCCTCATGATCAGAGGATTGATGGAGAAATTGTGAGGGAAATTACTTGAATTATAATGGTTGGAACCTGTAGATGGAATAACCTAGTTAAGAAAAGAAAAAGGAGTCCTTTGGGTTGTTGAAAGTCTTTAGAAAAGAGGTGAAGTGACATGAACATATGAGCCGGGTTATGATTTGATGGATGTAATAAAATGTGTATCTGTCTAATGACATGAGTACTTTTTATGTATAAAATGAAAATCACAGATATGTTGTAATTCATATGGTAATGAGTAAGCATCTATGAACATGCACATACATGTTACAACCTTAGGTTGGTTGTAATATATGGTGTGTTGATGGGATATTTTGGTCAATAATGACTTGATGTCAGTAGGAGAATAGGCAACATGAATGAAATGTTAATGATGCTACTATTATTTCCTTATGAATATAAGGTTGTAATGATTAATGGAGGACTAATATAGAGTCTGGTAAAGGAAGTGTTAGAGAATTTCCATATGACCAATAGGTCAGATTGACAACCAAAGATGGGTGGTAGCCATATGGGTATGGCTTAATATTCCCAAGTAGCAGTTAGGTAATGATAGGAAATGATTCCTTTGATAAAGTTTGGTTGACCGAGAATGGTTTGAATCATGAAAGGAAATTGGATTTGGGCACATTACTACCCTGGGTAATGTTGTAATTACCCATTTAAATTTCTAATTTGTGGATTGATTTTATAGTAGTTGAGAAAGAGTGGTTCTTGTTGGTTGTTTCCCTAAAACATGATAGCATAATTATGAGTATCCCTATGGGAATTTCCATATGAATGGTTGTAAGATCCCAAGTATTAATAATATGGAAGTTTGAAATGTCAATGTGTGTGGATGACATAGAAAAGGTGCAAGTAGTGAGCTTGCAATGATTATATATATACTTGGATTGAATGCAGTATTGGGCTTCTTGTTATGAATGCGGGTAGGATTAAGTGAGATTTAAATAAAATGAGTACTTTTATGGATTCAATAATTCCATGGATGCATGTCTGACCCTCTATTGAGGGTCTAAATATATTGATGGAATAATAACTTGAGGAGGGTGTACTCCCTTCCTCATAAAGAGATAATATAAAAATTTTAAAGAACAATTAGAAAGAAATGCTATGTTGTTATTGTAGAAGGCAATATGATTATGTCTTTGAAAATTCTATGTAAATGATTGTGAACAATCATGAGCGAAATGATATAAGAAGATATGCAAGTGAAAATATGAAGTGTGCTAGTGGTGGACACACACATCACATTGATGCATGTGGATAAGTGCATAGTTCATGAAAGAAAAGTGGAATAAGGTGCATGTGTGAATGTGTAAACTGGAATGCATAATAAGAATGCATGTTTAGATTCCTTATGGAATATTGGGTAAATCTCTAGAATAATGAGGCTAATATTGACTCTAGATTGAGGTTATTTCAGAATGATGATGGATGTTCAATGGGAGAGTTTCATGTTAAGAAGTTCCCTGAGGGGGAACTGTGTAAGGAACTCTTTCAGGAAAATCAAGCCATAATCTTAATAACTGTTGGAAACCAGATAGTGGGCTACAAGGCCTATTTTTATAAGAATCATGGATTACATTTTAAAATATAATTCTTGAATAAAAGATATGCAAATGAATGATTGACCAATATTCTTTCTAATTTGGAAAATGCACAAAATGAACTGGTTCATAATTAATTATGAGCTAATCATGATGTTGCAACACGTTGATATATCCAGGAAAGGTCAAGGTGAAATTGAATGAGACTTCTCAAGGAAGAGAGCAGGCAGATCCCAAGAGGGATAGATTGCAGAAGAAAACTAGGAGAAAAGGAGAAACACTTTCCTCACTTTGAAAACTTTGATTTTCTTAACGAAGTTGTAAACCTTAAAAAGAAAAGATGTGAAAGAAAAGGAAAAAAAAATGAATATGTTAAAAGAATGACCTTATTTAAAGTCCATGTTAAGAAAAGGAAATAAATCCTTGGAAATAGTTCAGTAGAACTAAAAAACTCATGATTGTGTAACAGAGTTGGAAAAAAAAAAAGAAAAAAAGAAAGAGTCCCTTAACTCCTTTCTTGTTTCCTACTGTAATTCTCTGGGATGAGAAAATCGATATACTGGTTATGTGTGGATGTTTCCAATGCAATAATATTGATAGTTGTGTGACTATAGAGACAACTGAAATTTGATTGTGATTGCACTAGTAAATGCATTGAGGATATGCATGTTTGCATGAGAAGGAAGGTAATGGATTTCCCACTATGGAAGGAGGACCTTCTAATATCATATCATAGTGTAACAATGGTAAAGAGAGGACTTGGTGGCCATGAATATTGGCACCCTAGTTACCTGTAAATTAAGAATGATTGAATGCATTTTTAATTTTATATAATGAAGGATGATTTGAAGTCATGATAAACTTAAAGAGGGAGGAGCGGTCCTGCTGTAATAATGAATGTGGATAGATAATCCTTGTGGTGAGAGGTTGTATGAGTTTCAACACCCCATGGAAAGAGTGCCTAACATGAAAGGTAATAACCTAAAATCAATGTAAGGGTGCATTGTGTGTGAATGTGGCCATAGACATGAGCACATGGAATAAATTCATTTAATGTTTGACTGCATTTTAAAGGCTTGGCATTCCAAATGATGCATATGTGGGGAATAATAAATCCTTTTATTTTATATGATTGGATAGATAAATGTGATGAGATTGTTAGTATGCACAATTATGGAATTGTTTGGAAACCATTGCAAGTGTGCAATAAAAATGTATGTGCATGCTAAAATAACAATTTGTTTGGTTGTGTGAAGATGGAATTGCGAGAAGAAGGGTCTTGGATATGACAATGATGGAATCCCATAAGGAAGAGCAATGCCTTCTAGTTATGAAAAGAGACAAACTTCCCTGAGGAGGAAGTCTCAGGCTTATGGAATATGGATTCTTGTGAGATGAAAGATATTTCCTAGAAGGATAGATGATGGTTATCAAGATGGAAAGCGTGGAAAAAGGGATAATGTTGTGACATGAGAACATTATTATACACCTTGATCACCATAGAGAATTTTGTGTTGTGGTAACGCGAGACGGAGGGATGCCTCGACATATAAATTCAGAGGGACACCTTAGTTGTAAGACTTGGTCAAGTTTCAGAAACTATTATTGTGCAAGAAATCCTTGGAAGGAAAGGGGGATCTCCCAAGGGACTATATAGCAGAAAAGGGGATTCCTAAGTGTAAGCTTGGAAGGCGAGTGTCTGCAAGGAAGAAGAGACTTCGATAACTCTTGTAAATTGTTAATTGGGATCATGAGAATAATGGATATGTCATGGAAAAAAAATGAGATGAGTAAATATGATAGCCATGTGGACACAGATCCATGAAATGCACAGATAAGTATTGTGCTGATATGTAATTTTTTTCTTCTAGAATTATGAACAAAAATAATTTTTTTTTGCATGAAATTGGGATTAATGTGCTTCCTATTTGAAATTTTTGTAGGTGTATTCTGGAATACCAGATTTTAAGTAAACACCAGGCTGTGAAGAAAAACAAGATAATGCTAAGGTAATTGAAAGANTAAAACCCTTGATTATAAATAATTAATCATAATTAATGATTTCCATGAAATGACATGAAAATATTGTAAATGTATTATTGATTAATAGGAAATGTTGAAATATGATTGTGGGGTGAATCCTTAAAGTATTGGACATGATACCACTAGAGGAAAGAATGAGGAAACCTAGAGAGGGGGTTCATCATGCTAAGATGACCCAATATCCTTGTTGGGATATTTAATTTATAAATAATAAGTTATTTCCCTTTCCTGGTTTCGAGACAAATCAGTTGATGGAAGGGGCTTGGTAATTGGAAAACTAACTACCCCAATGAATACATTTATGGAAATATGGATAGGAAAACAAAAATTGTGATAAAAAGGTACCATATAGTACCATATTAGTATCATCCAGAATGGCCCATGAGTTTCCTTCTGAGAAAAGAAAGAGGATAGGTCGAGAGTCTTTCTGAGTGATGCATGCAAGAGAAGAGCACATGTGCATGTGAGAGGGGCCTGGAGAGAATTTCTAGTTTTGGGAGAAGGAAGGAGAAGATGATTCTAGTATGAAGGGAGTGATCCCATGTATGGGAAGAGATACATGAGAGAATTTGGTTGAAGGACTCATATGAGAGTCCAGGAAACCAACTTGAGCTAAGAGGCCATGAGCTTGATGCTGGAAGGGAATTTGATAAACCTTGATGAGTCCTAGGGTAGGTGAGTGTGAGGAAATATTTACCAAGAGTGGTGAGATAGAGAGTAACCTTTAGACACCGATCTTCCTAAGAACCTGAGAGAGAGATTCCCTGGTGGTATCATGGCTTGGCATGGGGGTAGCTAGAATGCAGAGTCTGAGTGAATATGAGCCTATATTCTATGTAATTGAAATGACATGCCTAGGTGAATCTGAGTGAATCTGAGTGATAAGTAATTGTATAATCTATGTAATTGTATACTCTATGTAATTGAAATGACATGCCTAGGTGAAT
The DNA here is from genome assembly GCA_009831015.1 of Picea engelmannii. NCBI lineage: Eukaryota > Viridiplantae > Streptophyta > Pinopsida > Pinales > Pinaceae > Picea > Picea engelmannii. Next base: position 751,429 of record ML786690.1, on the reverse strand, counting down.
TTGTGTAGTTGTGTTTTTAGATGTGTATTCTTGTTTCTGAATATATTGATTATTCAATACAAATATGTATACTGCATTAATCCCTTGAAATATTTTGCATGACTAATACACTGTGAATAATGCAAGCCACTGAATGGAGAGTTTGCGAGGTATAAACCTCCTTCATAAGAATGGTGGAAGATTTGGTCATAATTTTGGGAGGGTCTCTGCGAATTCATGGAGCCTTGATCTGTGTGAAATCCCCTTAACTTGAAGTAATAGTTCACAATATGCACATCCTTTCCTAAAATTATGAAGATATATTTCCTTAAGATAATTTGGGAGTGAAGGAGAAGGCCAAGAAGGCATGGTAAAAACCTTGGAAAAACCTCTAAAGAAGCCTTCAAATCAACTAAGTCCCTAAATTGGGCATTAGCTCATACTAAGAACCTATGTTTAAGCTAGAAGGAATCACCACTGATGGTTCAAGATGGAGAGTTAATATTATCCCTTCATCAGGGGGAATATTCATTGGGAGCACTAGAGTGTCACAATTTGTATGTATATGACGATGAAAATAAGACCCAGAATCATCGCAACCATTTATTTGGTGTGGTGACCATATCTAAACTGTTTTTCAGGACTAGAAGTCCTTAGAAATAACTAAGGGAAGGTTTGAGAAGATATTGATGATGACGAGAGGCTGTGGGACTTATATGTATTAGATGATTAATCCCCATCACTGGATCTGTTAAGATCCTTTTTATAAAGAAAGCTCAGGGAGCATAGGAGTCGCTGATTAGACAGAGGAAGTACAAATGATCCAAGTGATTGATGCTAAGTCATATCTTTGTTGGGGATGGAAAGTCGGTAAAAACCAATGATGGGACAAAGAGAGTTGACAACAATAAAGTCCATGAGAGTGGACGATAACCATTGATCTGTTGGAGGAGGTTTCAAAAGATTTAGTTCTTCGATGAAAATGGCATCATCGTTAGAGCATAAATTCTAGGTAAGGTTGAGTGAAGGATCGAGGAGTCGAAGATAATGAATAATCAATATTTAATGAGATTCCTTGAGTGGCCTAGCGGTTGGATTTAATCTTAGTCATGGATTTACTTAATTCCCAGATAAATGATCAAAGAGATGATGACATTATGATGTTGATGTGGAACACCAACATGGAAGCCAATTTGTTCCTTGGGGTGACAAGTGTCACTTGTTGAGTGGTCAGAGAGTCTCCAGTGGTCCCAAAAGTCTAATATATCCTTAGGTATTTGATTACGATCTAGGTGTTGTTAGATCCTAGCAATTTGTCGGAGGAGGGTGATTGGAGGTCTAGAGAGAGGGCAAGAGAAGTTTCCCCGATGACAAAAGCATTGTTGGAGAGTTTGAGGATTGGACCTTCTTGGGAGTACCGATGATGAGAGAAGTGTCGAAAATGATGAAGTTTTTTGGAAGATATGAACCGTCAATTGATACATGGCGAGATTAAATCTCAACCATAGATCGTTGTGGGTCTTGTTAAGTGAGGAAAAAGGGAGAATGATGTCATGATGTTGACATGGTACTATAGCATGCATGCCAACATGTTCTTGGGATGTTAGGTGTAACCTGTTGAGTGTATAGAGGGACTGAAAGGGGGTCCTAGGAGTCCTAGGAGTCCTAGAACTCCTTATGGAGTCAAAAGTTATCTCAATCGTCAGATATGGAGGACACCAGATCAAGACCGTTGATTGATGAGAAATCACATTGCAACAATAACCGTTGATCCCAAGCACATCATTGTTGAGAGTGTGCATTTGGTGGAGTTGGAAAGTGGACTCCAAAGTGACGATGAGATATGGACCGTTGAATCCATATGTATCATCGTAAGATCCTAGAAGGTTGGTAAGGTCGCACGATGGTTGAGAGGGCCGACGATGATAAGGACCTGAGAGAGAAATGAGGACCATTGTTTGGTTATGGGTGGGATTGATCTCCATTGTATATGGCCTTAGGTTCCATTTAAGTATGGAAAGGTGAAAATTATGTGGAGAGATAGCGTGGTATCTGGAAAAACCATTGGGGTGATGTGTGTGTCCAGTGGAATGGTTGATGATATGAGAGTGGTACTGAGAGGCCTATAAATACTTATGGCATTGACTGTAATCTTGACAGTAAGATATGCAGGACGTCAGATATTAGTCATTCATTGGAGGATGATGAGGCATGGTCCCTTGATATGGACAGGGATGAGTGTCAAAGATGATGATATGTTGGGATTAAATGAAAATCATTGATTGAGAGACTGATGAGCATGAGTATTAGTCGAGGATCCATAGTGGGACCCACAAGCCCTTTGACCAATGAATAATTGGGTGGAGGTTAACCACCAAGAAAGTTTGAGATGTTGACCATATCAGGATCATTGATTGTCAAATATCTAGAGCTTCTATATCTAGAGGATGAACCCATCAAGGTGATCAACGTTAGAGTAGGTCACTCGATGGTGGTGTATGACTCCTTAAGGTAAGAAACCCGATGACGATGAAGGTTGTTCCAAGTGATCATGGTCATTGATTTAGAGGCCCAATGGGCCAGGTGGAAAATGCCATGTCAATGCCATGTGGGAGGGAACTGTTGTCCAAGAGCCACGTGGATTCCATGTGTCAGTGAGGTGGCCTTTGGACCAATGAAGGCCAAGAAAAAACTTTGGAAGGTCAAATATGAGCATAATTACAGTCACTAGAAATGTCTTGATGATAAAAATATGATGGTGCCCTCGAGAAGAGGTTTTGAGATTGTTATATCCCTAAAATTCCCTACTTGTGAATAGATGGCATCGGCCTTCCTACTTGCATAATTTTCCAAATCATTGCTGAGGAAATCTCTTTAAAAAACCATTTTTTGGAGCATCTACGCACCCTGTTGTACTACTTCCTACGTACATATGTTTTTTTCATGCTAAAAATTTTGCGTACATATGCTAGATGCACACTAAACAACCCACATATACCTCCAAAAGTTGCAAGTTGTAAGGAATTTGGTGAAATTAACTGGATATTGGAGGTTTCCCAACTATTTCACCTGCTATAGCCCATCCCCAAACCAAATAACTATCCTTTTTTCATATAAAATGAGGTCTTGGGTTATCATTCCACAATCAAGCATTAGAATGGTGAAACTCTTCCCAAATTCCCTTCCCCTCCTTGCCCAAGTATTTGCAACCGTTTTTGAGTTCTTTCCTCAAAATTTCCTCTTTATCCCTTTTCTCCCATACAATCCCTTCCCTTCCATTGGAGTGATCAACAGATTGTGAGAGAAGGAATTTAGAAGGTTCACTTGGAGAAAAGTTAAGAGGATCTCGGACCAGGTTCATGGAGCGTTGACCTGCAAAGGTTGTAATTTCCAATCTTTGAGTATTGAATAAAATAATTTGTTTCCATGTCCCAAATGATATCTCTATGTATTTTATTTGGTTTATGCATAATGATTTATATCTAACCCTAATTGATGAATAGATATAGAATATCGGTATCCTTGTTTGCTTAATAGTTGATGCAGGTCAACTTTGGGAGGAGACCAACATTCGAGGAAGCAATGAATCTCGACGAGGTCGTCATCAAATGTTTGGATTAAAGGTACTACTGTTGACTTACTCTTATAGTATTTTCTATTTATTTGCATGGTATGTTTGGGGTAGTGTAGGAATTAGATTGACTTTTAGGGAGTCATTTCTCTGTTTATACTTAGAACCCTAGTATAGTTATAGGGGGATTTTCTCGCTAGCAGAATTGGCGACTCCAATGGGGAGTCTCTCTAGGGTTTTAGAGGGAGGTTTTTAGGTTTTTAATTGGCTTCTTGATTTCCTTTTGAGTTTCATTCAAGTTCTTTGAGTCTTTTAAGGGTTTTTGGTCACCTGTAAGGTGCATACCGGTTTTCCATTCTATGTCAGTCTTCCTAGTCTTTTATTTTTTGAAAAGTATCATAGGTGTACGTGCTTTTCTTTGGCTTAGCCCGCATACATACGCTCCCTTTACAGTAGACAACCCACATACATACGCAGGCTTCTGATGCAACAACCTGCGTCTCTATATATTAGAAGTGTTGTTTAAAAAAGAGAGGTTTGTCTCTTTCCTGATAGAAGTTTAGGCTTCTTAGGACTTTCTTGAGTCTTCCAGAGTCTCTGTTTTTTGGCCTTAGCTTGGGTTGAATATTTGTTGTTAACTTGTGTCTTAGTTTTCTTTTGTTTTCCCTAGAGGTTTAGAGTGAAATTCCAAGTTTTTGATCCTCCTTTTGGTTTCTTGTTTGAATCCCTGCAGTTTCTTGTTTGAATCCCTACAATTACGTAGTTGGTTAAGGGTCTCTGTCATTCTTGGGTTATGTTTTCTCTTTTTTCTTGTTTCTTGTTTCTTGCTTCGAAAAAAAAATAAAAAAATTACTTTGGTTTTTCTTGTTAAAGAAGTTCAAAAAATAAAAAATAAATCCTCTTGTCTCTCTGTGTTTCCTAGATTTTTTAGCTTACTTTTAGCTTATTCATTAGTTTCTTTTAGCATCTTTTCTTAGTTATTTTTTGATTGGAGGGAAATATATAAAAAAAAAACCCTAGTTTTTATGCTAATTAGGTCTCTTTCTTTCTTTGCATTGCTTTGCATTTTTACTTGAAAAAGAAAAATAAATTAGCATAGTGTTTTGTTTTCTTCTCATCTTGAAAGCATTTCAAAAGAAAAATAAGAAATAAAATCCTTCTTTTCCAGTGTTCTTATAAGTTTCATTTTTTGCAAGAGTCTCAACAACATGAGTTTCACGATCACATCCTTTGCATAAATCAAGCCTTAAAATTAACGTTTAAATTAAAATATACTATACTTTTTGTTTGTAGGGTTCACCAACTAGTCTAGGATTTTAGGGCCTTGAAATATGTGTGAAGTGGAAACTCTTCAAGGCCATTTAAAACAAACATAAGATTTTGAGATAAGGAGTGTATAAAGTCTAGCATCATAAGAGTTAGTAGGGACCCCCCTCTAACATAAGGGATAAACACGAGGTTGCATGAGGAAAGGTAGAGGAGATAACCCCTCCAAAGTCGGACCAAACATAGTGGGGATTGTATATTGAGGGTATTACTTGGGAACAATAATAATTGCATTTTCCTATGGAGCTTTGTGGACCTCGAATCCATTCGATATACTCAGTTGTATTCTAGATCAATTTGTTTCGGCACCCTTGAAGGGCTTCGAACTTGTTATCCTTCTCATTAAGATCTGCCCCACTGTTGAGTGTACCCACTTGGTGACTAACTGTGAGTTGGAAACTTACTTTCCTATGTTTACGGAATTACACAGGTGACTACAGGGGTATATTGCAATACTTAGGGTGGAGGGTGCTTCCATGTTCAATTTTCACTTACATTGGTTATTTTCTCTAGTGTCGATTGGCGTAACTGTCCTTCCCACTAGTTAGTTGACCGCTTGATTTATCGTTAGGGAAATTTTAGTGTGTGATATGTTCTCCCTAGTTTTCCATAGTGAGTTAGTCAGTAATTTATTTGGGTCTCTGAACTAAGGTGGTATACCAACCACTCCTTTGTTTGTGAGGACTTTTTGGTCTTCCGTTTAGAAACATGGAGCTACCTCTTTATAGGTGTTGTTTTTTGTACCACTGGTTCGCTAAAGTCAATGTGTGAGACTTTTATGAAATTGAATGATCCCACAAGTGGATAACCTGTGCATAAGATATTCATGGAAAAAATTCTTGATGATACCAACCAAGGAACCCCTTCGCAAGGGGATTCTTGTGCTTTTCTTTTATTCGAAAATGTTGGTGTCCCTTTGATGGCCACTTTGTGCATTCCTGGGTTGAATGTGGGACTACCGACTTGGTTGGATACCATTCCAAATGTCTTGAATTCTCTTGATGCTTCTTAGTTAATAACCTTATGTCATGGGAATGATGTTGATGTTCCTTTGTCAACAAAGTCTTCTTCTCCTCCTTCTACCTTCTTTGGTGAAAGTATAGCTACTAGTAACCGAAAGTCTAAACAAAATAGAAAGAGGAAGAATATGAAGAAGAAATCACCAACCTCTACTAGTCATGATGGAGATAGGTCGTTAACCTATGCAAGTCATGTTGAATACTAGCACCCAACCTATGCAAGTCATGTTGGGGGCATGAACCCAACCTCTACAAGTCATGTTGGGGGAAAAAAACCAACCTCTACTAGTCATGTTGGAGATAGGTCGTAAACCTATGCAAGTCATGTTGAAGACCAACACCTAGCCTCTGCAAGTCATACTGGGAGGAAAAGTTCACTCACTGGTAGTCATACTAGCGATAGGCCTGTAGCCTCTGCAAATCATATTGGAGATGTGAAACCAACCAATGCCAATCATGATGGGGGCATCGATTCTGTTCAGAAGCCTACACAGATATGATGTAAGCCTAAGTTACCTTGTAAGATTTGCAAGGGAGATCACTTACTCAATTATGCCTTGGAATTGGAGAGGCATGAAGATTGTGGTCCTTGTTTGCAAGCTATTTTGATTCTCAGTCTTTTGAGGTTTCCTCACAGCCTATTCAACCAGTGGTTGAGGAAGTTGTCCTATCGATGCAATATTCAGATGATCCCAGTCTTCTCTTGGGTAGTGTCGATTCTACCAAAGTGGTAACACCGATGCAATCTTCAGCTAATCCCACTCTTCTCTTGGGGAGTGATGTGTCTACCGACTATGTTTTTAGCATTTCTGGTTTAGTACTTTCAAAACAAGGGTGCATTCTTCTCACTTTGAGCACACCCCCTCCATGCCCTAGGATGGTTTCCTTTGATTGGAATGACCTCGTTGAGCCTCATCTTCCTTCTTATACACCCTTTCAAATAAAGGTTGAATTTGATTCAAAAAACATTTACATATGTATTGTAGATGAAGGAGCCTCCACAAGTATTTTATCCTCCTCGGATTGGAAAGATTTGGGTTTTCCCAAGATTATGTCTGCATTGCATGAGTTTTTGCCTTTTGACAGACTTCCTAGTGAATATTTGGTGATTCTTCCTCAGTTTCCTATCTCGTTAGGTGGGAAGACTATCCTTGTTGATGTTATAGTGGTGCAAGGCCCGTTAGATTTCAATATGCTTCTCGGGCATGATTATGTATATGCTATGAACGTTGTGGTGTCTATTCTCTTCTGAGTGATGCATTTCCCTGATAATGGAAGAATTGTCATTATTGACCAACTGGAATTTGATAATCACCATCCTAATTTAGCGTTAGTTCAGGCTACCCCTTTATATGTTCCTAGTGTTCATGTAGACTCTACCCTGCCACGGGTTAATTATGTGGCGTTTTATCCTTGATGTTCAATTTCTTCTTAGTAGGAACTTGTGAAATCATGTTTACCTTCTCGAGACATGGTATCAACAATTCATCCATTGGTTTATACAATGGGGGAAAGGGAGCCCTTGCTTCCCCCTCTTGGTCCAAGTGATCTTGAGTTTCCTTTTGAGTCTGATCTCAATGTTTGTAGATCCTCAAGACCTTTTTCTTGTGATTCTTCGCTGATAGACTTTTCCAATGCTGGCCAAAACCTCCATCGTCATATGGAATATGGTCATTTTACTTTTCCCTTTGGGATTGTCGACCCTCCTCGTTCACGTGATTTCTTGGATTTTGAATTTCCTTTGGATGAGGCTATCCTTGAATCCATGACTATGGTTTCTATACCATGGGAATATTTACACCATGGTTTGTGTTTTCTTCCCTTTTGGGAGACTTTCTAGGTTGAATATCAAAGAGACTCTTTGTTAGAGCCTAGTAGTGGGCTCTACCTGAACTACTACCATGCATGAGTTGTAAGGCTGTGTGGTACCTTGTACATATTGTACAATCCAGGTTTTTTGTTTTCAATGTTTTTATTCAATAACACCTCTTATTTTCCTAATTTTCTATTTATATTGGATCTATTAAATTATGGTTGAGTGTTATTGGCCTTATATACAGGCTCTTAGAGACATTTTTATTTGACTTTTGTTCATTGTATTGATCCATTCTGATAGGTATTGACCTCGAAATAGACATATAGGTTATATTTTTCCCTACTTGCATTTATCCATTATCTTTTTCCTGGTTCATTTAGCCTTATGATTGATCCCACCAAAGTGTGAAAAAGAATCTTCTCAGTTGCTTTAGAAGTGTCATAGTTAGGCGGTAGAGCCTTCCTCTCCATGGATGTCCTAGGTAGATCCTTTGCTTCTTTTTGGAATCCATGTTATCAATTTTGACTATAGGATTGGGAGTCCTTGTTAGTCCTGTCGTGATTACATTTTGAAGCCTCATTTTTCTTGTTAATCATCTTTTTTGGCCTTACCCTCGGGTACTCCCTAATGAGAACTCTTTGGTGTCTTTCAAGCTCGCTTTAAATTTTAAAGAAACATCCAAACAATACTGTATTTATTATTTTTGATCTCTTCTGGAATACTTGAGAAAAGTATCCCCCTAGAGTCTTCTTTAAGCCCTTTTCATACTCTCTAAAATTGAAAATATTTCCAAGTGATCATGTTGCCCTTCACGCTTGCCAAAGTTAAATTTGAAGGCACATTTTCTCGGCAATAGTTTACCCCTTTTTTCAGTCTGGAAGGCTAATTTTATGAATAAAGATATGCTCTAGGAAATTCGGTTCGCTAGAAGAGTACTCTCAGGCATAAGTTTAACCCTTTTTCGGGCCTAGGGGACTAAATTTTCGAAAAAGGAACATTCTCCTTGGTTTTGGTTTATCACCTTTTTTGGGCCTTGGAGATTACTTATGAAAAAGGAACCCCCCCAGAGTCCATAGTTAAGCTCTTTCCAGACTCCCTAAAATTGAAAAGATCATCGAGTGACCTTATTCCTTCACACTCGTTAAATTGGTCTAGAAGAACATCTACTTGGCATGAGTTTAACCCTTTTTCCAGCTAGTAGATTATAGCGAAAAAAGGTATGCCTCGAGAAATTCTTCTCGATGGGAGAGTTCTCCTTAGCTAATTTTATACTTTTTCGGGCTAAGGAGACTAAAATTAGAAAAAGGATATGAGTCCATAGTTAAGTTCTTTTCATACTCCTTAAAATTGAAAAGATAGTCGAGTGATCTTGTCTTTATCAAACTCGTTAAAACGGTTTTGAAAAGACGTCTTTTTGATGCAAGTTTACCCCTTTTTCAAGCCAATTGGACTAAATGCGAAAAAATCACTCCTTGGAGTCTTCTTTTTGCATTTTTTTATACTCTCTAAAACGTGAAAAAACCACCGAGCTTACGTTCTCTGGGCTCATAAAATTTGCATGGAAGGAGTCTTGATGTGTCATGCTTAATCGCATTGCAGGTCTCATCTTTGTGTTTTTGGCATAATTCTAGATCCATGTTTGTTACCCATGATTTTGGTTGTCATGATGATGTATTGATTATGGTGTACTCAGGATATTCATTAGAAATTTCTCCTGAGAAAAGTTACCTTCATCTCTTTCCAGAAATCACATTTTAGAGAAAGGTTCGCAGGCTGCTAATACATTTTCCTGCGAGAATGCATGATTCTCACAGGCTACCTTAAGCCAGGGTGTAAGAAGTTTACACTGTGTGTAACTGTTAGGGTGAGAACACTTTCTAAAACAAGGAAAAAGATGAATTCTCGAAGCTTCTAGAAGGGAATCTTCTAGAAGGATGAGATGGCATTCGAATGGTTATCTAAGTACTAGATTTCCTGATATTTTGGGATCATTCTTATTCAAGTAACTAATTCATTCTCTCCTATATATTGAGGGGATTCTCATGGAAAAGGTTAGAAGCAAACAAGGTTAAGCAAGACATTGGAGAATTAGTGAAAGATTGTGTGAAGGACTGATGCTACAATAGCTAAGAACTCCAACAAGTTTATCAAAAGTGGTTGATCTTCTTCATGCAAGTGAGCAAGTGTGTGTGTCAGAGCCAAGAGCCATCGAAAGGAGGTTTGCAAGATCAAGGCTTAGGTTGCAATCTTTACTTTCCATCAATATGATACAATAATATGTCCCTTTCCCATAAAGTTAGTTCCACTTTATTGTATAACTCCTTGATCATATACATAGATTGACTGTTGAATAGATTGTGCTTTCTTCACTTCGGTTGGTTTGTATTGTTTTGGTTTTGACTGTACGAGAGAACTGGAGCAAAGTAGGAGCAACAAAGACCAAAGGAAGCGATCATAAGGTATGTTCATGATTCTTGCCTCCTAGTTCATTCAATAGTCGAAATCTAGGGAAAGAGTATTATTCTGTCTTGCTTTGTTCTAGATCCAGGTGGATCTAGGGAGATCGATTTGTGTCCGCACTTACGGATTTATCCAATAACAAAATTGGCGACTCCGCTGGGGAGCAATCCCATTTTCTTTGTAGATTTTGATATTTTTCTGTGGCCATTTGCTTTGGTTTCACTTTTATCCTGTCCTATCAGTCTCTGAGTCTTCAGGATATCCTGATAGACCTTCTGAGTCCAACAACCTTTTTGAATTTTACTTAATTTTTCAAATTTTTGGATATGTTCAAGAATTATCGCACTGCACTTCATTGTAGCCTGTGAGAACTGGTAAGGTTCTCACCCTGCCCATAGGTTTCAGTGCGAGGTTCTCGCACCTTGCTCAAAGGTCACCTGCGAGAATCAGTGATTCTCGCACTGTGTAATAGTGCTTACCTGCGAACATTTTTTTCAAAATTTTGAAGTTGAGTTTTGGTCTTTCTAACTGCCCAGATCAGTTGAATTACCTCTTATTGGTTTCTTGTACCATTGATTGATGTTTTTCTTGCTTTAGTTTGCATGCGTGAACAGTCTTAGGGTTTCAAGTCTTTTCTTGTCATTTGTGACTTGACTTTCATTTCTTGACTCTTCTTGGCAAAACCATTCTCTCTGATTTCAGATTCTGAGTGTGTTTGATTAGTTGAGAACCAATGATTGGTTGAAGGTTAAGTTTGTTGGTTTTCTCATTTGTTTATTGGTTTGAAAGAGCTTTTTCTTGTGCAATTGAGAATACTACTTTGGTTTGCTCTTTATTTTTTCTTTCATTGAAAGAGCAGATTGGGTTATTTGCTTGTTCATTGATTTGATTTTCTGTACTCTCACTATCATAGTTTGAGTCCTTTTTGAAAAGTGAACAAATAAGTTTTTCTTTCAAAAAATTGTTTTTGTCTTTAGAAAACATTGAAAAATCAAATTTTAGAGATTGTTGAAGCATTGAAAAAGAGAAACATAGAGAATAGTCATTTGATAACTGATTTCTTGCATTGACATTTGAAAGGAAATTTTGCATATAGTTCATGGTTGATCTGGAAAACTTCTCTCTCTCCCATACATAAGATTCATTGAACGAAAAGTGATACATTTCGTTCTCATCCTTGCATTATTGGGTCAGAGTCATACAACATAAGTTTCACTTCCATTACCTTTGAGTAAACAACATCTCTTACAAACATTGCGTAATCATAAAATTTATCCAGTAACTCTTTTCTAGGGATCTTTTACACCAACATTTATCTAGGATAGTGCTTTGGAGTAGGAAGAGAGATACACTCTCCAAAAGCTCAAAACACACAATAGCATCTTGAGTTAGGGAGTGTTAAATTCCATTTGCAACATATTGTCTTGGGAAGCCCTTCTAACACAAGGGTCAAGCATTAGGTCGCATTGATGTTGGTAGAGTTACTCACCCTGCTTTGTTGACATCAGTGTAGAGATTGCACGTATTACGGGGGTCACTCGGAGGTATACCCACAATGATGAGTGGAAGCCTTTTGAGTTGATTTCAGGCTAGATACCCTGCCCTTGCGTGTGGATCGGACTGTTGACTGTTCCCCCAGGATTTACTATTGTTTGTGGTGACCTTAGTGGCCTATCTCTCTAGGTTCTTACCCAAGGTGACTGTGGAGGAGAAAATCTTCACGGTACCTGGAATTGACGTTGATCAAACTTACTTGGGCTCCTTGGAGGGTATACCCACAATTATGTGTGGGAGCTTGCACCAGGGTGTAAGTCCGTTAAGCAGGTCATCAGCGTAACTTTTCCACCCTAGCCCTACCCCTTCTCGTCTCATTGTTGCGATGTTGGATTTAGTCACCAACTAGTGGCTTTGAAATTAGAAGGCCTTGTTTGCTTGGTGATTGCTTCCTAGATTTTGTTTACTAGCGTGTGTTGTTTGTTTCTCGAAGTTGACCATAAGAATTTATTCGCAGAGCTTGTCACTCGTTTACAATAGCTCCCCCAAGTCGTTCACGTAGAATGTAGGGTTTATCTCCAGAGCATCTGGACGGTTCACAACCCTTGCCTACAGCTACACCTGAGGGCTCTCCTCGGCAAGGTGAAGCCACAATTGTCACCACACCACAAGTGGAATCAACTGAATCTCTAGAACCTTTTTGCATTACCAATACTAGAGAGGAATTTCGAATTCACCATAGTGAATGACCTTTTGTGCGATTAAATTCTTTCGGGGAATTAGTTGTTACTTCTTCTGGATCACCCGTTGGGCCTTTTCCCAGTGTCGAAGGCCAAGATCCTTTTTGGTCTGCAGGTGATTTCTACAGGACTCTTTTTAGTCTTGGTTCGCCTATGGTCTCTGAAATCAACCCTCCGGTGTTTTCTGAGACAGAGACTGTACCGGTAAATACCACTTATCACTTTACTCTCCCCGCTGAGATGGCTCATCTCGCGAACACCATGAGTGTCCCAACCGGGCTCACTACAGCTGGAATTACTCCTATAAATACCCAACAAATGCCCAATGTTACTCCGACACTACCACCCAGCTACCATGCGTTGAATGCTTTGTTGAATGATTCCAATCCAACACCTCCGCAAATCCCTTCTGGTACTCCTAGTGGTCCTTCTTTTCATGGGCACCCTATTCCCGATTTCATTCCAACACTCCCTCAATTTCTTTTTGGAAATCCTAATCCAAGTGGCACTATACCATCCGTTACATCAAACTTGCAGGTTCCCATTGGTGGAAAAGATGGTATGACTCAACTTCCTTTTACTAGACATATACCCCTTACCACACAACCTTTGCTTGGGACACAATTTTCGATTGGAACACAATCTACGATAGGGGGACCAACCCCACCTTTTGGACAAAATATACCTCCTACTTTGGCCCAGTATTGGACTTAGATGCTGCAAAATCTTCCTCAAACGACTGGGGGGAAACAACCTACCCCTACTATAGGCCAACCATATCCAGGTATACCTAATCCTATTTGGGGTTAGGGTCAAACTGCTCAAACTCAGGTCCCTTCTCAAACTCAAGGTTATAATCCTTGGAAATACTATCCTCTCCAACCACCACCAAATTAGCCGGGGTCTTCCCATTATGGGCAGACTGCGTATGGGCCTACTAGTTTGCCAATAGGGCTTCCACCCCAAAGTCACTAGTACCTACAAGTGAATCGAAAGTTACCTTTTCTTGCTACTTTGGATTTGCTAGATTTGTCTAGGATTCTAAATGATCCTATTCGTCACTCTCCTCAATGGCCTGCTATTCCATCCAAGCTTCCATCAGACATTCCTAAATTTGATGGCAAGGTGGGAGAGGACCCAAACAATCACGTTATGACTTTTCACCTATGGTGTTCATCCAATTCATTTATGGATGATGACTCTATTCGTTTACGTCTTTTTCAACGAACCCTTACTGGTTCTGCTGCGAAGTTTTATATTGAATTACCACGAGGTTTCTTCTCTGATTTCAACACACTAGCTATGGATTTCCTTACACATTACCAGTTATCAATCTGTTATGATACCGGGATTGAGATTTTGACTTCCTTCAAACAGACTAAAGGCACTCATATATCTGATCATATTCATGAGTGGCGAAGGAGACGACGTCTCATTAAACTTGAGCTTCCTGATCAGTTACTGGCAGAATGGTTTACGAAATCCTTTGTGAACGAAATTGGTAAAGACATTGCCATGGGTGGCGTTGTTACAGAGGAGCAGGCTATAAGTCATGCTCAATATCTTGATCTCTTTTATTCGCAAATGGGAACACTTTACGATTTTCTACCTGAATTACCTCATCCTGGTACTTCCAGCACTTCAAATACTCCTGCTGCCTTGCATGTAGCTGACGGTGTGATTGGTACTACCCACGCCCACTCACATTCTGTTTCAAGTACAACCCATAAATCTACTTCTAATGTTCAAAATGCTCCGTCTCTTTCCACTCCCGCCGGTAAAACTTCTGAGGTGAACATCGTTCAATCTACCCCAACTGGTCAAAATAAATCTAAAAAGGGGAGAGGCAAGAATAAGGAGAGTAAAAATAATAATCAAACAGAACAAACTAAAACTCCTCCTGTTGAAGAGTGGGATAAGCGCAAACCACGATACCCTTGCCTTATCTGTGGTGATGATCACTATATGAAGGATTGTCCATGACGTGCTGAGGTCACTAAGTTCCTTCAAGGAACACCCAAACCATTGACACCGACAGTCTTGTCCCAACCCTTCCCGTCTCAACAACAGGCTCAGTTGGTCATCCATGACCAACCATCTACTTCTATGACATCATATGTTTTGATGTGTACTGGTGATTCTAAGACAAACAACGTTGCACTCACAACTAGAACCAAAGATTATTCTCCGTCTAAGGAGAAGGTTGATGATTTACCTCCTACTTTGGTACAACCTTCTCCACTGACTCCACCTACAAATGGTCCTCTTCATCTCGAACGACTGAGCCTTGATACAGTTATGCAAACCCCCCCTAAGGGTGTTGTTCGCAAGTCAACTTTCAATCCTCATGCTCGTGTGGCCCAGAACTACAACATTGTTGAAGATCTGGCCCATGCACCTTCAGCGATGTTAGCCTTTGAAGTCCTTCAGTCTTGTCCTTCACAACAGAAGGCATTGTTGAAAGCTATAGGTGAAATTGATCCAACTGATACAAATTTAATAGTCTTTGACTTGGATGATCACATTCCACGGTTACCCCCGTAACTCACATTCCATATACAAGTTGTTGTCTCTGACAAAAATGTTTGCCGAACTGTTATCGACGAGGGTGCCTCAATGTGTGTAATGTATTTTGCTTGCTGGAAAGCCGTTGGCTCTCCTCCCTTGCACGAATCATAAAATTCTCTTAAAGCCTTCAATGGCCCGGGTTTTAAGCCTTATGGTGTTCTTCCTTCATTGCCTATCACACTAAAAGGTAAGACGGTCCAAGTTGAAGTGGAAGTCTTCGATGCTCCCCTTGATTATAATCTTTTGCTTGGTCATAGCTGGATCGATTCCATGCGTGCGGTTGTGTCAACACTTTTCTGTGTAGTACGTTTTCCTCATCAAGGAAAGATTTTTATAGTTGACCAACTTGCCTTATTCAATTTTGATACTCATACTGGCAACGTGTCGTTTATCGCTAAAACCCCACCGAGTTACGAGAATGTCGGTGTAGGCCTTTTAAAAGACTCTTCGTTAATGGGAACTTTCCCCATTCCACCGCCTGATGTTCCACTCCCGTTAGTTGCTTCTATCAACATGATCTCCACCGTACCTCATGAACTTCCTGTGTCTTCTGACCTTTGGATAGTCCCTGATCCTGGAGATCATACTCGTTTCAGCGACGTCATGCCGTTAAGTGCGGTTGAGTCTGCTTATCAAGCCATTCAATTGGCAACACCTTCTTCCCCCTCTCTTGATGAGTTGTCTCCCGATCCTTTTCATGTTATCTTTCCCACTGATGAGATGATCATGTCTGTCATGGAAGACACACCTTGGGACGATGGGCATAATCATTCCATACTCTTTCTGGAACAACACACTCTGGAGAACTACCAACGGATTTCGACTACGTCAACCATTATGGTCATTTCAACCGTTCTCGAGTCAGCACATGATGTTTTTTCTGAAGGGAACCTCAGTAATATCTCTCCCACGATTCCCATTGACATATCCATTAAACCTAGGATAGTTGAAAATGTTCATATTGGAGCCTCGTTTTCTCCCGACGAAATCATCACCTATATGTCTCTGTTCAAATAATTTCGTGACATCTTCGCCTGGAGTTATGAAGAGATGCCAGGTATCGACCCTGCAATTGTTGTACATGAGATAAAGACATACCCAGGAGCTAAACCTGTTCGACAACGCCTTCATCCAGTCCACCCACGTAAAGCGGTGGCTATCAAGCTTGAGGTTGAAAAACTTCTCAAAGCTGGCTTTATTTATCCCGTGGCTTTGACAGAATGGGTTTCCAACCCTATTCCGATTGATAAGAAAGGTGGCAGTATTCGTGTATGTGTTGATTGTAGGGATATTAACAAAGCTTGTCCAAAAGACAACTTTCCAACCCCTTTTGTCGACCAGATTGTCGATGACTGTGCCGGAAGTGAAATCTTCTCTCTCATGGATGGTTTCTTCAGCTATAATCAAATTAACATCGCTCTTGAGGACCAACATAAAACTGCTTTTATTTGTCCTTGGGGTACTTTTCCCTATCGGAAACTTCCCTTTGGCCTTAAGAACACTGGTGTGACGTTTCAACGTGCTATGTCTTATGCTTTTCATGATATAAAGCATATCATTCAACCCTATTTGGATGATTTACCAACTCATTCTTTGCGACGAGTGGATCACCCCACTCATCTCCGAGCCATTTTCATTCGTTGTCAGTTTTATCGTATTCGTTTAAATCCTCATAAATGTGTTTTTTGCGTAGAATCCGACCGTCTCCTCAGTTTCATCGTTTCACGACAAGGGATCAGGGTAGATCCTCTTAAGGTTGAGGCGATTCTTAATCTCCCTCCTCCTTCTACACTGCGCCAGTTGCAAAGTTTGCAGGGGAAAGAAAATTTTCTTCGTCGTTTCATCCCTAATTATGCTGAGATTACTCATGGTTTTACGCGACTGTTAAAGAAAGATTCCGAGTTCGTTTGGGATACCATTTCCAACACTTCTTTTGAATCTTTGAAGTTGTCCCTCACGCGAGCTCCGCTTCTCTTTCCTCCTGATTATAGTCGTGATTATTTTCTTTATCTTGCTGCCTCGGAGTATACCATTGGTATGGTTCTCGTCCAAGAGGATGATGCACACTATGAACATGTTATTTATTACTTGAGTCGAATTCTCACATCAACTGAAATCAAGTATCAACATGTTGAAAAACTGGCCTTGGTTGTCGTTCAAGCCGTTCAACGCTTCCGGCATTATATCCTCTCCTAGAAAACTACAGTGATTTCTCATTGCAACCCTATGCAACATATTTTGACACGTCAATTGCTAGGGGGAAAATACTCCAAATGGATTGTCATACTCCAGGATTTTGACTTGGAACTCGATCATGCTACGTCTAAGAAATCCTTAGTTTTTGCTGAGTTGATATGCGATTTTCCTCACTCTGCCACGGAAAATGTAGCAGTAGATTCATTACCCAATGAATCTCTTTTCCTTATTAGCACTGGCGATCTTTGGTATGGGGATATCATTATATATCTCCAAACCCAGACTTTCCAACCTGCTTTTTCTAGTACTGAACGACGTCGCATACGCTATCAAGCTCGTCAATACATTATCCTCGGGGATACTCTTTACCGTCGGGGTATTAACTCTGTTTTTCGGCGTTGTATGACATTTGATGAAGCCGAGAAATCTCTAAATGACTTCCATTCTGGAGCATGTGGTGGTCATATGTCTGGGTATGCTACTGCCTAGAAGATCTTACGCACAGGGTATTTTTGGCCTTCCTTGTTCAACGACTGCATTACTGTTGTTCAGAAATGCCATGCCTGCCAGACCTACAATAAGAAAATTTGGTCACATCTTGCTCCTCTTCATCCTATGGTCTCAGTTGGTCCTTTTGCGAAATGGGGCATTGATTTCATGACATGTCACCCTCACTCGACCAGGGGGCATGGTTACATCATTGTAGCTATTGCTTACTTTACAAAATGGGCCGAGGCAATGCCAACATTCGATAATAATGGAAAGACTGCAACATTGTTTCATTTTAACTATGTCATAGCTCATTTTGGTGTTCCCCAAGCTATCATTACTGATCACAGTAGTCATTTTAGGAATTTTATGATGTCTGAACTTATGGAAAAGTTGGGTCTTCATCATGATAACTCAACACTCTATTATCCGCAAGTTAATGGCCAGGTCAAAGCAATCAACAAAGTTCTTATAACTATGCTTCGATGGATGATAGGAATTCATAAAACAAGCTAACACACGATGTTGTTTTCGGCATTTTTGGCATATTAGACATCTGTCAAATCCGCTATTGGGTTTTCACCCTTTCGATTAGTCTATGGTGTGGAAGCCATTCTTCCTACAGAATGTGAGATACCCTCTCTGAAGCTAGTTGTCGAACTCTTACCCAAATTCTCCTTCTGGGTATGTGTCTGTTCAATATATTATTATTAATTCTGGCTGACTTCTTCTCTTGGAGGCTAATAGCCTAATATAAATTATCTTCTTGAGCCGACAAGGCTTCTAGGGTTATTAGCCAACTCATTAGGGTTTCTCTTACTTCCTGAAGTCTTCTATTCTCATCAGGTTCACACGTGGGGGTAAATACCTCCTGCAGCTACCATAATATTAACACTCCCTCCTAGCTAGAGAGGTATTTACAGGTAATGTACTTGAGAACAAAACATACCATTTACCCGATAGCATCAATATAGTTATCTAGACTATTTCATGATTAGATCATGAGCATCACCATCACCGTCAGCTGCATCATCTCTCGAAACCATACTTCATTTGAGTAGTTATATATGATGCTGGATAAGTCACTCTCACCATAGAGTGATACAAGAGGAGTAAAGGCTCTGAACTATTTTTTGTCTGGAAAATCTTTGTTCATCATTCATATGAATGATCATTATCTCCAATAAACTGTTGATAGTCTTCAAGTCAATTAGAACAAGGATAGAACACACCTGTGTCTATTCATAGTAATACATAACTACAATCCAGTGGTTCACTACCTGTTGACGGGAGAAACAGTCCATCCGTCAACTGGGAGAGTGGAACCGGTCTGGGGTTGTCTAAATAACCCAAGCCGTTTGGTATGGACCACCCTGACGAGTTTAACGGCTCAGTTGGCCGCTCTAAGGTCTCGTAAGGAAACCAAAGAGAAAGTGATCTGAGCTAAACAATCTAAACTAAGGAAACTAAAAACTAATAAAACAAACTAAAACTAACAAACTAATCTAACTACAAATTACTAACTACTATATGTCTACAAAATACTAACTATGATTATAATAACTCAAATCAACTACTTAATTGTCAGCCAA
>ML786690.1:670849-711795 GCA_009831015.1 Picea engelmannii | reverse complement strand
CTGTAGATGCCATTTTCCTCCTTGAGATGTGCTCTTCCCTGGCTAACATGCAAAACTCAAATCCAAACGTCAACTAGCTCTGATACCACTTGATCCGTCAGGATTTTTCGAAATGACTTATGGTTGAGTTTTTTATTTGCATGAATTAATGACCATTGGGAAACTTAACTAAAGAACAAGAAAAGAGAATGAATTATACAACCATTAACATAATTGCAGATCTGAAATGAAATGAAAAGCAGCAAACCATAATACACAGGTTGATAACGGAGTTCGGCACAACTTTGCCTACGTCTCCAGGCCTTTTCTCTGTGAGGGGGGCTTCTTTATTTCTTTTCAAAAATATTATTAGTACATCTTTACAATGTCGATTGGCTTCTAGACTGATCTAGTCATGTTCTCCATGATCTCTAGAATCTTGCACAACTTACGGCACCTGAAATGGATGTCTCGAGCTCTCAGAAATCGTCCAAAAGCATCTCCTCCTCAACAGCTTCCCTGCCTCAAACTGGCTTAGACCTGGCTTTGCCTCAGCATCTCTGCTCTCCAAAACCATCCAAAATCTCCAAAAGCTTTCCCCAAATGGCCTCAACATGGCCTTGGTTAAATAGTGGGAAAGTAGTTTCCCATATCCAACTTCCTCCAAGAAGTTAGGCTCTAAAAATGTCTAATAACCCCCAATTACATTAAAAATGGGTTAAATTACATTAATAAATCAAGAAGTGGTTAAAAAACCCACTTCAAACTATATAATAGTTATTAAAACCAAATTTGGGCTTAAGCCCCTTTTACCCGGGTGCACGCACCTAAAACTGGTCACATGGTGGTTCATGTGGCCATGCGCTAGCCCCTTGGGCTGCGTGGGCCACCCCTCTCACGCTCTATCAATTGGTCATATCGGATATCCACAAGACCGTGGACTTGACATAAATGAAACCACGACAATATAACCGTTACATAACTGTTGCACCATGGGCTAATCCGTTCGCATATACCCGCGCTCCATTTGTTTACATAACTGTTAATATAACCATAATATAAACGCATTTCAAAAGGTAACGACCCCCGCGCATAAATCTGGTCATATGTTTAACACCAAACAATCCACGGGCCAATCATTAACCATTTATATAACCACGCAGATGTAACCCCCGCCGCTCTCCCGGTTCCGAGGTCATGTTCGTGTGCGCCAAGGGTTGGGGCTAAGCCCCGACCCTTTTTACCTCCGACCAAACCCTCCATGCAACTTAAATATAAATTCCGCCATAATTTAAACAAGCACCACACTACGCCGTATTGGCAAGTCGGATCCGACGAGAACGTTGACGGAGGTGGAGGTCACCGGTTCAATTCCGATCGACCCCATATAATTTTTAAACCAAAACCATATTATCCAAAACCGGGGTGCCACGTGGCAGTCCTTGACTGGGCCACGTGGCACCTTTCCAACCAATCGTTGAATGCCACGTGTCGGTCTCTGATTCATCCACGTCTGCCGCCACATCAACTTCGCCGTACTGCTCAGTCAACATGCCACGTCAGTGCCGTACCTTCCCATGTCACTTGTCGTACGCCTAGTCAACACTGCCTCATCATCCTACCACATCAGCTGCTGACGTCACCCTGCCATGTGTCACCCTTTCAGTGGTGACACGTGTCACTTCGGGATTGGTCCAACTGCGCGTCGAAAATGCCAAAAATGCCTGACACGTGTCACTGCCCGAGGCTGCCATGTGTCACCGGTACGGTCCACCACATGTCACACACACGAATGTGCCACGTGTCTCATGTACGGACTGACACGTGTCCTGTACGGACTGTACGGACAGGTACAGTCAGCATCCCAAAATTTTGCCTGTTTGGCTCGGCGGACAGAATGCAATATCTTCTTCATACGGACTCCGTTTGACATAAAAATTATACCACCGGAATCAGGAAGATGATCCGGATGCAATGGTGTTGGTTTTGTCAGATTCCGAGCACTTTCATTTTTGAGCATTTTTCATGCCCTGACAGCCTTCTGAATCCGATTTCTGATCAATAGTTGAGATGAACATGTACTGTCTTCCATGGCTACTACCATGGATATATACATTTCATCATCTTCAATGGATCATAGGATTAGCTCCCTCATAATCCTTGCTTCATGTATAAGTGCATATAATCTCCCTTCGTCTGACTGAGTTCATGCTTCCGTCTCCATCCTTATTGTCTTCTACAATATATAATAGAGTCCACGCTTCCATTTGCATCCTTATTGTCTTCTATAGAATGTCACGGGTCTTTTTCCAGTTTCCTTTCGATTGTTGACTTCTATCTGTCTTTGCTTTTTCCAAGTCTCTTCAAGATTGATTATGATTTCGATCTTATCTTGTAATGTCTTCCACATGATTTGTATTATCTAATGATATTCATCCTTATCTTGTTGTTCTTCCATATTTCTTCTTGGAACACATTATCTTCCAAGAGATAGATATACAACATATGTACAAAGATGATGTAAGCAAGATATGTACAAGAAAATAAGAAGAGTGTTGTTACCTTTTAGTAGAAGAAGTCTCTTCCATCCTACTTAGTCTTCTTTGCAGGTTCCTTTTCTTCGGAAATCTATGCTTCGTTTTTCTCCTTCATTTTCTTTAGCTCGAGACACTGATTTCTGTAGTGATCGTACTTTTGATAGTTGAAGCACTGTATTTCTGAAATGTCTTTTCTTTGCTTTGGCTTCCTTCTCAAATCAAACTTTCTTTTGTCCCTGAAGTTCTTGAATCTTGTTGTGAAGGATTGATCATCATACTTCTTTTGAGGTTTCTCTTTTGCATTGATCCTTGATTCTGCTTGAGCATAGCAAGTCCAAAGTTCTTCAAATGTCGGGTACTCCTTCCTTGTGTTCATTCTTGCGGAAAGTGCATCCCATATCTTGGGAAGACCATTGAGTACTATGTTCACCAATTCCTTTTCTGAAGTGATCTCTTCAATAGCTTGTAGTTTATCTCTTAACTGGGAGATCCTTACAAAGTATGATGTTATGCTGTCATCATAATTCATCTTCATGTCACATAGCTCATTCTTCAGACTCATAACTTGTCCAATGTTTTTGACTGAGAAGAGATTTGTTAGGGCATCATACATCTTTGATGAGTCAAGATGGGATATGTAGGGTATCAAGTGGTATTTTATGGAATCCACTATTATACTTATGGCATTGATGTCAACATCTTTGAACTTCTCCATAGATGCAACGTTCTGTGGTTCCTTCTCTTCTCCTTCTGTAAACTCTGGCTTCAAGATCTTTCCTTTCAAAATATCCAACACTTTATTCTTAGCAAGGATGAGGTCAATCCTTATCTTCTATGCTCTAAAGTTAGAGGCTCCATCTAGCTTGTTCTCAGACTTCATAGAGTTTTTCATGGCTTGCTTGACTTGGTCAAACCCTGGATTTGACCAGAAATCCAAACTTCACGTCTTGGCCTTCTGAGAGTACTAGGAGATGTGCTGGGCTAGGGTGCACTGATCTATCCATAGATTAGGTCAATATTGTCACTTAAGGTGCCTCAACAAGAGGTTTAGGGTTTCTGCAACTGCTTCTGCCAGTAACCCTAGCTGCAATGCTTTTGGAAGCTACTCCTACTAGTAACCCCAGCGACAGTTCCTCAACGAGATCAATGTCTAGCAGTTATGTTTCCGTCCAGCATTTTAGGCTGAATGAAGGGGTGTGGGCCCATAACTTGTTAGAATATAGAATATGGTGTTCTCGTTTTTCCATTGACGATACCTTCGTCACCCAACCATAGGTCGAAGCCTCCCTCCGAGCACCTTAACCTTGATTGAGAAATTCCTCTGGAAGCAAACCCTAGGCTAGATAGACAAACAAAGGGCAATGCATCTCTCCCCAAGGATAGTGCAACACAAAATACTAATCAGAT
The DNA here is from genome assembly GCA_009831015.1 of Picea engelmannii. NCBI lineage: Eukaryota > Viridiplantae > Streptophyta > Pinopsida > Pinales > Pinaceae > Picea > Picea engelmannii. The sequence continues at coordinate 707,872 of ML786690.1, read as the reverse complement.
AGTCCCAAACCCTAGCCAAGAGATATCCAAGCCAATACTGAAACTAGCTCCTACTGCAACTGCACCTGCAACCCTCCTCCAAACATACGCACCAGACTGCAACTGCAGTGCGCACCAACTGGAAAACTACAATTCTAAGATGTTGCAAATGAGAAATGGCACCCTGTATTTATAGTAATCCTGCCAGTTTGCTAGGGCGGACTTCTCCTTTTGGGCATGTGTCTATTCAGTATATTATTATTAATTCTGGCCAACTTCTTCTCTTGGAGGCTAATAGCCTAATATAAATTATCTTCTTGAGCTGACAAGACTTCTAGGGTTATTAGCCAACTCATTAGGGTTTCTCTTGCTTCCTGGAGTCTTCTATTCTCATCAGGTTCACACATGGGGGTAAATACCTTCCGTAGCTACCATAATATTAACACTTTTGTGGTTGTTGATCACTTTTCAAAGATGGTGATTCTAGCCGCCTGCAAGAAGAAAATCACTATAGAAGCCACTGCCAATATATTCTTTGAATGAGTATGAATAAAAATTGGTATCCCACAAACCATTATCTCAGAACATGACATTCGGTTCCTCAACACATTTTGGTCGAGCCTATGGTCACTGTTAGATACCAAGCTCACCAGATCCACTACCTTCCACCCTCAGATAGATGGCCAAACTAAGGTCGTCAATCGGATGGTTGTACATATCTTGCACATGTACAATTCAAAACACCCCTGCACATGGGATGAGAGTATTCCCTATGTCTAGCATAGATACGACCGAGCCATCCATATCTCAACTAGCCACAACCCCTTTCAGGTGGGGTTGGGATTCCAACCATTGCCCCCCATGGATGTTGCACTACCCATGGTGATCACCTCGGTCGACTCGTCCCCTGCTCCACCAGAAGATGAAAAAGACACCTAGTTCATTGAGTGCATCCAACACATCTTCCAACAAGTTCAAGATATTCTACAAAAATCTAATGCCAAATACAAGCAAGGCCATGATCAACATAGAGTGCCACATAAGTTTCTGGTGGGTGAGAAAGTTTTGTTTCACTTGCAGAAAGAATGCCTTACAAGGCCCCATTGGAAGATTTTCCCACTCCGTTATGGGTCGTACACCATCACCAAGGTTTTGGGTGACAACACTTTTGATCTCAACATTCCCCATTTCCTTGGCCTGCACCCAATCTTCAACGTGACTCTCCTTCAACAATATTTCTCACCATTATTGAACACCTCAGAGATAGCAGAGTAGTTGACACCAACATAGCTCAACACTGACTACAACAATAGACATCTATTGATCATATTGTGGAGACCTATATCAAGTGATATCGACAACAAAGGATCCAACTTTATCGAGTTGTCAAAGTAGGGCATCTCCTGCACCAAGGAAAGTGGCTCACCTGGGGCCAAATTCAATAGAAATTTCCGCATCTGATGGGGGAAATCAATGCAAAGGAGACCATTGATTGCTAAGGAGGAAGGATTGATCCAGGTGGATATCGGTGGCCACCCACCTATTCCATTGGCCTGAAAAATAGTTTTCCACCTTGGCAGTTTTTCGACAGTTTTTTGGGTTCCAAATTTTTGGGGCCGTTTTGAGGCCCTAAATGATGTTTTTTGGGGATTTGGAGCCCAGGTGATAGTCTAAGGCATTGACATGGGCTAGTAAAAAATATTTCTTCTCAGTTAGACCTTTCCAATGGGATATCGTGTGCCCAAAATGGAAATCGTATGCAAAATTTACGACCACGGGAAGATGATGTACCAACTTACCCAAAAGGGTCCCACATGACTTTTAGCGATTCATCTCCTAGGGTTAGGTTTTTGGATATATAGGGTTTTTGACATTCCTGTTTATTGTAAAAAGGCCTTCAGAGCCTCATTTTAATCATATTCCTATGAATGAGATCATCCATCACATCTCTTCTCAGAGATAAGCCGCCACCATTCCAGCAAGCTTATTTTCCACTGCATTTTACAGTTTCATCTTATTTCCTTATTGAATAGAAAATCATTTTTACTGTATATCTGTTATTCTGTGTTAAGAATCTTTTAATAATCTATATTGATTTATTTCTGCTAATAAAATATGGATAAGTGGTATCATAGAGGTCTTCTCCTTGTATTCTTAATGCATGTCCCCAACGAGGTCAGGATACAAAGAATTGGGTCTCGAGCTTGTTTCTCTTGAGGACAAAATCTCTCTCACGTCCAAGTGACCTCTCATGGCAGGAGAAAATAAAGATGAAGGAATATGATATCCTTTCAAAATTTTGCTTGAGGAATCCCTCATGCAACATAGGAACGAGATCGTAGATAGTTTCATGCAAATCCTTCGGTGGCTACCAACAGGCGACACATCTTCCTCGAGCAGAGGCACCATCCATTCAAGGTACAAATCAACTTCGATATTCCTATATTTGAAGGTTAGATAGATGAGGATGCTGTAGAAAAGTGGTTGAATCTACTAGAAGGGTAATTTTCTGTCCATAACGTTTCAAATAAAGAAAATATTACTTTTGCGCTCCTCAAAGTTGTTCCCCATGTCAAATATTGGTGGGAAAATTTCTATGAGCAAAAGGAAATAGAGGAACCCTCATTATTTATAGTTGCGGCCACCTAGGAATCCTTCAGGGATGATATTAAGGAAAAATACTACCCTGTTGGAAGTTATGACAACTTCTATACAAAATAAACCACATTGTGGAAAGAAAGAGACCAAGCAGTGCCATAATTCACAAATATTTGCCATACCTTGTGCACCAAGCTGGGTATCAAAGATTCATAGTGACATCTAGTGCTCGAGTATCATGGTGCACTGCATAGATACATCCATACATAAATGGATTTTCTGCACATCTCATCCTTGGGCACGACCTACAAATATGTCGTCAAAATCGAGCAGAAGTTCGAACAAAAGATGCAACAATTTGGCCCTAGGAACCCCTCACAGAAAAATACAGGAAATGGAGGCCCCAAACCACAGAAAAAAGGACAAATAAAAGGTGGACAGTATCAGGACAAGGATTCCAATCCATAAGCAAAGAAGGACACCAAAAAGACAAAGAAATATACCGTGAAGTGGTGAGACCTCCATAAGATCCCTTGGCATAACATTGCTGATTGTCGCTTAAAGCAGTCGCTGGTGGTCGAAGTGAAAGCCTCTGAATGAGATGTGGGTTATGACTCTAATTTAGAACCAAAATGGGGAAGAAAAATCATTGACATGGAACCCAGTGCCACCATTTCTACCACCAAACTCCATCCTGGTGAACCGGATGAGCCATAAGAAGGAGAGTTACTCTTCCATTCATAGGTTTGGGTAAAAGGAACCCCACTGCACTTCATCATTGATAGTGGTAGCCAGAAGAACCTCATTCTAATAGAGGTCTTCAAGCATATGGCCCTACTGACAATGACGCACCCACAAACCTACACCATTGGACAACTCCTCCAAGGAAGCGATCTCCACTTCAGCCAACAGGGTCGATTGTCATACGACATCAAGCCCTTCAAAGACGAGGTATTGTGTGATGTTGCTCCTCTCAAGTTTTGTAATGTTATTTTGGGACAACCTTATTTATGGAAACTTCATGTTGTATATGAGTCTAGGCATCGTGGTGTTATTATCAGTTTGAATGGTAAATTGTACAGGGTACCCGAGGCAGTCCCTCCTAGTGATATTTCCTTGATCTCTGCCGAGAAATGTAGGAAGGTCATCTTGGACCGAGAAATTTGTCTTCTTTGTGATTCTCTCTCAGAGTGAGGGAAATATCGCAACCACATCTAGGGCCTCCACGACCGATCTCTCCACACAAAAGAAGCAAGTGGATAAGGTCGTAGAAGAATACTCAAATATCTTCTCCTCTCCTAATGTGGTACCTCTACACTTCTAGGTCAAGCATCCCATCGATCTGACCCCAGGTGCACTACTACCCAATGTGCCATTCTAACGCCACTCTCTGTTATAAAGTGAGGAAATCAAGAGGTATATCCAAGAACTACTCCACAAGGGGAAAATCCATCCTTTCTTATCACCTTGTGGGATCCCAATCATGCTAGTGCAGAAGAAAGATGGGACCTGGCGAATATGCATTGATTACCGGGCCTTGAATAAAATCACATTTTGAAAATGATACTTGATTCCCTGAATCGACGACCTTCTTGATCAACTCACAGGGGACAAATACTTTAGTAAGATTGATCTGAAGTATGACTGCCACCAGGTCCCAATAGAATAGACAGATGTATGGAAGACTACCTTCAAGTCAAAAGAAGTTCTTTTTGAATGGTTGGTCATGCCCTTTGGTTTGACAAATGCTCCAACAACTTTTATAAGGATGATGGAATATATCCTATGAAATTTCACCAATACTTTTGTAGTGGTGTATATGGATGACATCATTATCTATAGAAAGACTTGGGAGGAACACTTGCAACATATTCAAGAGGTTTTACACACCCTTTGACAACACAAACTATATGTAAACTTGGAAAAATTCTCCTTCGGCATGGACAATGTCCATTACATAGGCTACATCATTGATCGACATGGTGTGCATGTGGATCCAGCCAAGAACCAAGTAATCCATGACAGGCCAGCCCCAACCACACTCACTGAACTTCATAGCTTCTTAGGCATTGCCAATTTCTATCACAAGTTTGTGTTGGGATTCTCTCATATCGCATGGGCCCTGATCCAAGTAACCAAGGGTGGCGGTAAGGAAAAAATTGTGTGGGGCCTATCCCAACAACAAGCCTTCGATTACTTGAAGAAGAGTGTGTGATCATCCCAAGTACTTTCATTACTGGACCTGCAACATCCCTTTGAGATAGAGAAAGATGCTTCAAAATATGTTTTGGACGTCCTTCTCACTCAACACGGCCACCCCATGAAATATCAAAGTGAGACACTATCAGATCCTATCTGTAAGTACCCTTCTTATGGAAAATAAATGTATTCCATTGTGAAAGCCTACCTCTAGTGGAGACATTACATTCTTCGGAAGGAGATAGTCATCCACACTGATCACAAGCCACTACAATTCATGAAGACCCAAGGAAAATTGAAAAATGACCTCCATCAAAAGTGCTCAACATACTTACAACAGTTCCACCTCAACATCAAGTATAAAACATGAATTACCAACTTATTTTTTGATTTCCTCGGCCGACCTCCAATGAACACACTCACCATGGTTCTAGACTCTTGTGGCCACAAGACCTCTATATGGTCGCACCTCTACGAGATAGACCTTGAATTCTCCACAACTACCAAATCTTGGGTGCCAACTCAATGGTCACTAATTTCCATCTTCAGGATGGGTTGTTGTGTCATTTGGGCCATATTTTCATTCCATCAAGAAAGAAAGAGAAGGTGACTTTGGAATTTCACTACAATCGGGTGGTGGGACACTTTGGTGTGGAAAAGATAGTGGAAGTGCTGCAGAAACATTTCTACTGGCAGAAACTTTGATAGGATGTCAAAAAGTATATCAGGTCCTTCACTACCTGTGATATTTCCAAATCGAGCACTAAGAAATAAGGCATGTACACCCATCTTCCTACTCCTAAAAGGTCGTGGAAATCCATCTCAATGGACTACATGTCGGGCCTCTCATCTGCCAAGAGGGAAAATGATTGTTCTTTTGTGGTTGTTGATCTCTTTTCCAAGATGGCAATTATAGCCACCTGCAAGAAGAAAATCACAATAGAAACCACTGCCAAGGTCTTCTTTGAATGATTATGGGTACATTTTGGGATCCCACAAACCATTATCTAAAACCGTGAGAGTCATTTCCTCAACACATTCTGGTCAATCCTATGGTCACTGCTGGATACCAAACTCACCAAATCCAGTTTCTTCCACCCCCAGATAGATGGACAAACTAAGGTCATCAATCATATGCTTGTACATATCTTGTGCATGTACAATTAAAAACACCCCTACACATGGGATGAGAGTCTTCCTTATGTCTATCATAGCTACAACTAAGCCCTGCATAGCTCAACTAGCCATAACCCCTTTCAGGTGGGGTTGGGATTCCAACCATTGGGCCCCATGGATGCTGCACTACCTCAGCTAAATTGTCCCCTGCTCCACCAGAAGCTAAAAAACCCACCTGGTTCATTGAGTGGATCCAACACATCCACCAACAAGTTCAGGATATTCTACAAAAGTCTAATGCCAAGTACAAGCAACGCCATGATCAACATCGAGTGCCACATAAGTTTTTGGTGGGAGAAAATTTTTGGTTTCACTTGCATAAATAATTCCTTACAAGGCCCCATTGGAATCTTTTCCCACTCCAATATGGGCCACACACCATCACCAAGGTTTTGGGTGACAATGCTTTTGATCTCAACATTCCCCATTTCCTTGGCCTGAACCCACTCTTCAACGTGGCTCTCCTTCAGTAATATTTCTCACCATTATTGGACACCTCATAGATAGCAGAGGAGTTGAAACCAATAGATCTCAACCTTGACTACAGTAATAGAAATCTATTGATCATATTGTGGACACGCAGATCAAAGTATGGCAACTCTTGCACCAAGGAAAGTGGCTCACCTGGGGCCAAATTCAATAGAAATTTCCTCATCTGATGGGGAACTCAATGCAATGGAGACCATTGCTTCCCAAGTAGGGAGGATTGATCCAGGTGGATATCAGTGGCCACCCACCTATTGCAGTGGCCCGAAAAATAATTTTCCACCTTGGTAGTTTTTCGGCAGTATTTCGGGTTCCAGACTTTCGGGGCCGTTTTGAGGTCCTAAATGACGTTTTTTAGGGATTTGGAGCCCAGGTTACAGCCTAAGGTGTTGAAATGGGCTAATCGAAAATAATTATTCTTGGTTAGACCTGTCCAATGGGATATCGTGTGCCCAAAATAAAGATCATATGCAAAAGTTACGACCCTGGGAAGTTGATGTACTAACTTACCCAAATGGGGCCCACATGACTTTTGGTGCTTCCTCTCCTAGGGTTAGGTTTTTGGATGTCTAGGGTTTTTGACATTCTTGTTTATTGTAAAAATTCCTTCAGAGCCTCATTGTAATTATATTCTTGTGAATGAGCACATCCATCACATCTCTTCTCAGAGATAAGCCACCAACATTCCAACAACCTTGTTTTCCACTGCATTTTACAGTTTCATCTTATTTCCTTATTGAATAGAAAATCAATTTTACTGTATCTCTATTATTCTACGTTAAGCATATTTTAATAATCTGTATTCATTTCTTTCCGATCATAAAATCTGGATTAGTGGTTTTAGAGAGGTCTGATCCTTGTAGTCTTAATGCATGTCCCCAACGAGGTCAGGGTACAAAGAATTGGGTCTCGAGCTTGTTTCTCTTGAGGACACAATCTCTCACACACCCAAGTGACCTCTCATGGGAGGATAAAATAAAGATTAAGGGATAGGATATCCTTTCAAAATGCTACTTGAGGAATCCCTCATGTAACATAGGAATGAGATGATGGATAGTTTCACGCAAATCCTTCGGTGGCTACCAACAGGTGACGCATATTCCTCGAGCGGAGGCACCACCCCTTCAAGGTACAAATCAACTTTGATATTCCTATATTTGAAGGTTAGATAGATGTAGATGCTATAATAAAGCGGTTGAATCTACTAGAAGGGTACTTTTCTATCCATTACTTTTCGAATAAAAAAAATATTACTTTTGCGCTCCTCAAAGTCGTTCCCCATGTCAAAGATTGGTGGGAAAATTTGTGTGAGAAAAAGGAAACTGAGGAACCCTCATTATTTACAGTCGTGACCACCTCAGAATCCTTCAGGGATGATATTAAGGAAAAATACTACCCTTTTGGAACTTATGACGACTTCTATACCAAATGGACCACACTGTGGCAGGAAAGAGACCAAGCAATGCCATAGTTCACAAATATTTTCCATACCTTGTGCACCAAGCTGGGTATCAAAGATTCATAGCGACATCTGGTACTCAAGTATCATGGTTCTCTGCATAGATACATCCATACCGAAATGGATTTTTTGGACATCTCGTCCTTAGGCATGACCTACCGATATGTTGTCAAAATCGAGTAGAAGCTCAAACAAAAGACGTGAAAATTTGGACTTGGTAACCCCTCACAACAAAATCTAGGAAAGGGAGGCCCCAAACCACAGAATAGAGGATAGAGAAAATATGGATAGTATCAGGACAAGGATTCCAAGATGCAAGAAAAGAAGGACACCATAAAGACAAACAAAGATACTGTGAAGTGGTGTGATTTCCATAAGAGCCCTTGGCATAACACTGCTGAATGTCACTTAAAGAAGTCACTGGTGGTCAAAGTGAAAGCCTCTGAATGAGATGTGGGTTCTGACTCTAATTTAGAACCAAAAAGGGGAATATGAATCATTTATGTGGAACCCAGTGCCATGATTGATACCGCCAAACTCCATCTTGGTGAACCAGACGAGCCATAAGAAGGAGAGTTCCTCTTCCATTCACAGGTGTGGGTAAAAGGCACCCTGCAACACTTCATCATTGATAGCAGTAGCCAGAAGAACCTCATATCAGTAGAGGTCTTCAAGCATCTGGACCTGCTGACAACGCCGCACCCACAACCCTACACCATTGGATGGCTTCTCCAAGGAAGCGATCTCCACATCAGCCAACAATGTCGACTGTCATACAACATCAAGCCCTTCAAAGACGAGGTATTGTGTGATGTTTCTCCTCTCAGGGTGGAAACTTCATGTTGTATATGAGTCTAGGCCTCGTGGTGTTATTATCACTTTGAACGGGAAATTGTACAGGATACCTAAGGCAATCCCTCCTAGTGATATTTCCTTGATCTCTGCCAAGCAATGCATCAAGGTCATCTATCATACCGATAAATTTGTCTTCTTTGTGATTCACTCTCAGAGTGAGAGAAATATCGCAACCACATCTAGGGCCTCCACAACTGATCTCTCCACACGATAGAAGCAAGTGGATAAGCTCATGGAAGAATACTTAGATATCTTCTCCTCTCCTACTGGGGTACCTCTACACTTCCAGGTCAAGCATCCCATCGATCTGACCCCAGGCACACCGCTACCCAATGGGCCATTCTACTGCTTCTCTCTGTTAGAAAATGTGGAAATCAAGAGGTAGATCCAAGAAATTCTCCACAAGGGGAACATATGTCCTAGCTCATCGTCTTGTGGGATCCCAATGGTGATGGTGCAGAAGAAATACGGGACCTGACGAATCTACATTGATTACTAGGCCTTGAATAAAATCACAGTCTGAAAACGATACCCGATTCCATGAATCAACGACCTCCTTGATCAGCTCACGGGGGAAAAATACTTCAGTAAGATTGATCTGAAGTATGGCTACCACCAGGTCCCAATAGAACAAATAGATGTATGGAAGAATACCTTCAAGTCAAAATAAGGTCTTTTTGAATGGTTGGTCATGCCCTTTGGTTTGACAAATGCTCCAACAACTTTTATGAGGATAATGGAAGATATCCTATGAAATTTCACCAATACTTTTTTAGTGGTGTATCTGGATGAAATAATTATCTACAAAAAGAATTGGGAGGAACACTTGCAACATATTCAACAGGTTTTGCACACCCTGCAGCAACACAAACTATATGTAAACTTGGAAAAATTCTCCTTCGGCATGGACAGGGTCCATTACTTAGGATACATCGTTGATCGACATGGTGTGCATGTGGATCCAGCCAAGACCCAGGTCATCCGTGACTATCCAGCCCCAACCACACTCACTAAACTTCATAGCTTCTTAGGCCTCGCCAACTTCTATCACAAGTTTGTGTTGGGATTCTCTCGTATCGCATGGGCCCTTAGCCAAGTAACCAAGGGTGGCAGTAAGGAAACATTTGTGTGGAGCCTATCCCAACAAATAGCCTTCAATGACTTGAAGAATATTTTGTGCTCATCCCCAGTACTTTCATTACTGGACCTACAACATCCCTTTGAGATCGAGAAATATGCTTCATAATATGTTGTGGGCATCATTCTCACTCAACACAACCACCCCATGTCATATCATAGTTAGACACTATCATATCCTATCCGTAAGTACCCTACTTTCAGAAAATAAATGTACTCCATTGTGAAAGCCTACCACCAGTGGAGACATTACATTCTTGGGAAGGAGATAGTCATCAACACTGATCACAAGCCACTACAGTTCATGCAGGCCCAAGGAAAATTGAAAAATTACCGCCATCAGAAGTGGTCAACATACTCACAATAATTCCACCTCAACATCAAGTTCCACTGCCAATCATGACACTCACCATGGTACTAGACTCTTGTGGCCACGAGACCTCTGTATGGCCACACCTCTATGGGACAGACCATGAATTCTCCACCATGTACCAAATCTTTAACACCAAATCAATGGTCACTAATTTCCATCTTCATAATGGGTTGTTGTGTCGTCTAGACCATATTTGCGTTCCATCAAGAAAGCCAGCGAATCTATTTCATAATTTCACTCCAGTCGGGTGGTAGGACACTTTGGTGTCGAAAAGACAGTGATAGTGCTGCAGAAACATATCTACTAGCAGAAACTTCGACAAGATGCCAACAAGTATATTAGGTCTTGCACCACCTGTGCTATTGCCAAACTGAGCACTAAGAAACAGGTCCTATACACCCCTCTACCTACTCCTAACAGGTTGTGGGAATCCATCTCAATGGACTACATGTCAGGCCTCTCATCCACCAAGAGGAAAAATGACTGTGCTTTTGTGGTTGTTGATCGCTTTTCCAAGATGGCGATTCTAGCCGCCTGCAAGAAGAACATCACAATAGAAGCCACTACAAATATCTTCTTTGAATGAGTCTAGGTACATTTTGGGATCCCACAAATCATGATCTTAGACCGTGAGAGTCGTTTCATCAACACATTCTGGTCGAGCCTATGGTCACTGCTGGATACCAAGCTCACCAAATCCACTGCCTTCCACCCCCAGACAGATGGCCAAACTAAAGTCATTAATCAGATGGTTGTACATATCTTGTGCATGTACAATTCAAAACACCCTTTCACATGGGATGCGATTCTTCCCTATGTCTAGCATAGCTACAATCGAGCCTTGCATAGCTCTACTAGCCAAAACCCCTTTCAGGTGAGGTTGGGATTCCAACCATTGGGACCCATGGATGTTGCACTACCCATGGTGATCACCTCGGTCGACTCATCCCCTGCTCCACCAGATGCTAACAAAGCCACCTGGTTCATTGAGTGGATACAACACATCTGCCAAAAATTTTAGGATATTCTACAAAAGTCTAATGCCAAGTAAAAGAAACACCATGATCAACATCGAGTGCCACATAAGTTTCTGGTGGGTGAAAAATTTTGGTTTCACTTGCAGAAATAATTCCTTACAAGGCCCCATTGGAAGATTTTCCCACTCCGTTATGGGTCATACACCATCACCAAGGTTTTGGGTGACAATGATTTTGATCTCAACATTCCCCATATCCTTGGTCTGCACCCAGTCTTCAATGTGGCTCTCCTTCAACAATATTTCTCACCATTATTGGACACCTCAGAGATAGTAGAGTAGTTGAAACCAACAGAGCTCAACCCTGATTGCAGAAATATACATCTAGTGATCATATTGTGGACACACAGATCAAGGGAACTCGATAGCAAATGATCCAACTTTATCGAGTTGCCAAAGTAGGGCAGCTCCTGCACCAAGGAAAGTGGCTCACCCAGGGCCAAATTCAACAGAAATTTCCTCATCTGATGGGGGAACTCAATGCAAAGGAGACCATTGCTTCCTAAGGAGGGATGATTGAACTAGGTGGATATTGGTGGCCACCCACCTATTCCACTAGATCGAATAACAGTTTTCCACCTTGGCAGTTTTTTGGAAGTTTTTCGGGTTCCAAACGTTCGGGGCCGTTTTGAGGCCCTAAATGACGTTTTTTGGGGATTTGGAGCTCAAGTGACAGTCTAAGGCATTGACATAGGCTAGTCAAATATCGTTCTTCTCAGTTAGACCTTTCCAATGGGTTATCGTGCACCCAAAATGGAGATCGTATGCACAAGTTAGGACCACAGGAAGTTGATGTACTAACTTACCCAAACGGGGCCCACATGACTTTTGGCGCTTCATCTCCTAGGGTTAGGTTTTTGGATGTCTAGGGTTTTTTACATTCCTGTTTATTGTAAAAAGGCCTTCAAAGACTCATTGTAATCATATTCATGTGAATGAGTGCATCCATCACATCTCTTCTCAGGGATAAGCAACCATCATTCCAACAAGCTTGTTTTCCGCTGCATTTTACAGTTTCATCTTATTTCCTTATTGAATAGAAAATCAGTTTTACTGTATCTCTGTTATTCTGTGTTAAGCATATTTTAATAATCTGTATTCATTTATTTTTTCTCATAAAATCTGGATCAGTGGTATCATAGAGGTCTTCTCCTTGTAGTCTTAATGCATGTCCCCAACGAGGTCAGGATACAAAGAATTGGGTCTCGACCTTGTTTCTCTCGAGGACAAAATCTCTCACACGCCAAAGAGACCTCTCATGGCAGGAGAAAATAAAGATGAAGGGATAGCATATCCTTTCAAAATGTTTCTTGAGGAAGCCCTCATGCAACATAGGAATGAGATGATGGATAGTTTCAAACAAATCCTTCGGTGGCTACCAACAGGCGATGCATCTTCCTCGAGCGGAGGCGCCACCCCTTCAAGGTACAAATCAACTTCAATATTCCTATATTTGAAGGTCATATAGACGTAGATTCTATAGAAAAGTGGTTGAATCTACTAAAAGGGTACTTTTATGTCCATAACTTTTCGAATAGATAAAGGATTACTTTTTCACTCCTCAAAGTCGTTCCCCATGTCAAAGATTGGTGGGAAAATTTCTATGAGCAAAAGGAAATAGAGGAACCCTCATTATTTATAGTCGTGGCCACCTAGGAATCCTTCAGGGATGATATTAAGGAAAAATAATACCCTATTGGAACTTATGACGACTTGTATACCAAATGGACCACACTGTAGAAAGAAAGAGACCAAGCAGTGCCAGAGTTGACAAATATCTTCCATACCTTTCACACCAAGCTAGGTATCAAAGATTCATAGTGACATCTGGTGATAAAGTATCATGGTGCACTGCATAGATACATCCATACCAAAATGGATTTTTTGGACATCTCATCCTTGGGCATGGCCTATCGATATGTCGTCCAAATTGAGTAGAAGCTCAAACAAAAGATGCGACAATTTGGCCCTGGGAACCCCTCACAGTAAAATCCAGAAAAGGGAGGCCCCAAACCATAGAACAAAGGATAGAGAAAATATGGACAGTATCAGGACAAGGATTCAAAGCCACAATAAAATAATGACATAAGAAAGACAAATAAAGAGACTGTGAAGTGGTGCGACTTCCATAAGAGCCCTTGGCATAACACTACTAATTGTCGCTTAAAGCAGTCACTGGTGGTTGAAGTGAAACCCTCTGAATGAGATGCGGGTTTTGGCTCTAATTCAGATCCAAAAAGGGGAAGACGAATCATTGACGTGGAACACAGTGCCACCATTGCTACCACCAAACTCCATCCTGGTGAACCAGACGAGCCATAAGAAGGAGAGTTCCTCTTCCATTCACTGGTGTGGGTAAAAGGCACCCCGCTGCACTTCATCATTGACAACAGTAGCCAGAAGAAACTCATCTCAGCAGAGGTATTCAAGCATCTGGCCCTACCGACAACGACACACCCACAACCCTACACCATTGGATGGCTCCTCCAAAGAAGCGATCTCCATGTCAGCCAACAGTGTCGAATGTCATAGGACATCAATCCCTTCAAAGACGAGGTATTGTGTGATGTTTCTCCTCTCGAATTTTGTAATGTTCTTTTGGGACAACATTATTTATGGAAACTTCATGTTGTATATGAGTCTAGGCCTTGTGGTGTTATTATTGTTGGGTATGTGTTATATTCTTTGCACGAGTAGTGAAGTTTGAGCATCTGCACCGGGTGCGCAAGGGGGTGCAAGGGGGCGGTGCCCCTGATTTTTTTTTTCACATCGGGATTGCATTATATTTAGGTGGTTTTTCGACACATGGTTTTGTTGCCGATGGTTTTCTATTTCTGGTTAACGAATTAGGGTTTTGGACTAATCCAGGTCATTGGGTTAGGGTTTTTGATGCCACTGGCTCCTATATGTATTTTTATTGTAAACATTGTAACACAATGAATGAACATAGAATATGTTGGTTTTCTCGGTTTGGGTTTCCAGGGGAAAAATCTCTGTGTAATTTTTGTATCTTTTCTGTTCTTTTCTAAATATCTGTTTACAATAGACATTGTATAAGGTTAGAATTTACAATTATCACTTTGAACGGGAAATTGTACATGATACCCGAGGTAGTCCCTCCTAGTGCTATTTTCTTGATCTCTGCCAAGCAATGCAGGAAGGTCATCTCTTAGACCGAGAAATTTTTCTTCTTCGTGATTCACTCTTAGAGTGAGGGAAATATCGTAGCCAAATCTAGGGCCTCCGCGATCGATCTTTCCACACAATAGAAGAAAGTGAATAAGTTCATGGAAGAATACTCAGATATCGTCTCCTCTCCTACTGGGGTACCTCTGCACTTCTAGGTCAAGCATCCGATTGATCTGACCCCAGGCGCACCACTACCTAATGGGCCATTCTACCACCTCTCTCTATTAGAAAATGAGGAAATCAAGAGGCAGATTGAAGAAATTATCCACAAGGGGCACATCCATCCTAGCTCATCGCCTTGTGGGATCTCAATCGTGCTGGTGTAGAATAAAGACAAGACCTGGTGAATTTGCATTGATTACTGGGCCTTGAATAAAATCACATTTTGAAAATGATACTCAATTCCCTGAATCGACAACCTCCTTGATCAACTCATGGGGGAAAAATACTTCAGTAAGATTGATCTGAAGTATGGCTACCACTAGGTCCCAATAGAATAGATAGACGTATGGAAGACTACCTTCAAGTCAAAAGAAGGTCTTTTTGAATGGTTGGTCATGCCCTTTGGTTTGAAAAATGCTCCAACAAATTTTATGAGGATGATGGAAGATATCCTATGACCTTTCACCAATACTTCTGTAGTGGTGTATCTGGATGACATCCTTATCTATAGAAAGACTTGGGAGGAACACTTGCAGCATATTCAACAGGTTTTGCACATCCTGCAGCAACACAAACTATATGTAAACTTGAAAAAATTCTCCTTCGACATGGACAAGGTCCATTACTTAGGCTACATCATTGACCGACATGGTGTGCATGTGAATCCAGCCAATATCTAGGTCATCCATGACTGGCTAGCCCCAACCACACTCACTGAAATTCATAGATTTTTAGGCCTTTCCAATTTCTATCACAAGTTTTTGTTAGGATTCTCTCATATTGCATGGGCCCTCAGCCAAGTAACTAGGGGTGGCGGTAAGGAAAAATTTGTGTGGGGCCTATCCCAACAAAAAGCCTCCGATTACTTGAAGAAGTGTTTGTGCTCATCCCGAGTACTTTCATTACCAGACCTGCAAAATCCCTTTGAGATCGATAAAGATGCTTTAGAATATGTTGTGGGCATCATTCTCACTCAACACTGCCACCCCGTGGCATATCATAGTGAGACACTATAAGATCCTATCTGTAAGTACCCTACTTACGGAAAAGAAATGTACTCCATTATGCAAGCCTATTGCTAGTGGAGAAATTGCATTCTTGGGAAGGAGATAGTCATCCACACTGATCACAAGCCACTACAGGTCATGAAGGCCTAAGGAAAATTGAAAAATGACCACCATCAGAAGTGGTCAACATACTTACAATAGTTACACCTCAACATCAAGTATAAAGAAAGAATTACCAATTGATTTGTTGATTTCCTCAGCTGACCTCCAATGACGACACTCACCATGGTGCTAGAATATTTTGTCCACAAGACCTCTATATGGCCCCACCTCTATGGAGCAGACCCTAAATTTTCCACCACCTACCAAATGTTGGGAGTCAACTCAGTGGTCACTAATTTCCACCTTCTGGATGGGTTGTTGTGTCATCTGGGCCATCTTTGCGTTCCATCAAGAAAGCGTGCAAAGATGATTTGGGAAGTTCACTATAGTCGAGTGGTACGACACTTTGGCGTTGAAAAGACAGTGGCAATGTTGCCGAAACATTTCTATAGGAAGAAACTTTGACAGGATCTCAACTAGTATATCAGGTCCTGCACCACCTGTGCTATTTCCAAACCAAGAACTAAGAAATAGGGTCTGTACACCCCTCTTCCTACTCCTAACATGCTATGGGAATCCATACCAATGGACTACATGCCAGGCCTCTCGTCCACCAAGAGGGAAAATGACTGTGCTTTTGTGGTTGTTGATCACTTTTCCAAGATGGCGATTCTAGCCACCTGCAAGAAGAACATCACAATAGAAGCCACTGCCAAGCTCTTCTTTCAATGAGTATGGGTACATTTTTGGATCCCACAAACCATTATCTCAGACTGTGAAATTCGTTTCCTCAACACATTCTGGTCGAGCCTATGGTCACTGCTGGATACCAAGCTCACAAAATCCACTGCCTTCCACCCCCAGACAGATGGCCAAACTAAGGTCATCAATCAGATGGTTGTACATATATTGCGCATGTACAATTCAAAACACCCCTACACATGGGGTGAGAGTCTTCCCTATGTCCATCATATCTACAACTGAGCCCTGCATAGCTCAACTAGCCACAAATAGACATATATTGATCATATTGTGGACACACAGATCAAGGGCACTCGACAACAAAGGATCCAACTTTATCGAGTTATCAAAGTAGGGCAACCCCTGCACCAAGGAAAGTGGCTCACCTGGGGCCAAATTCAACAAAAATTTCCTCATATGATGGGGGAACTCAACGCAATGGATACCATTGATTCCTAGTGAGGGAGGATTGATCCAGGTGGATATCATTGGCCACCCACCTATTCCACTGGCTCGGAAAACAGTTTTCCACCTTGGCAATTTTTCGATAGTTTTTCGGGTTCCAAACTTTCGGGGCCGTTTTGAGGCCCTAAATGATGTTTTTTGGGGATTTTGAGCCTAAGTGATAGCCTAAGGCATTGACATGGGCTAGTAAAAAAATGTTCTTCTTGTTTAGACCTTTCCAATGGGCTAGCGTGTGCCCAAAATGGACATTTTATGCAAAAGTTACGACCATGGGAATTTGATGTACTAACTTACTCAAACAGGGCCCACATGACTTTTGGTGCTTCATCTCCTAGGGTTAGGTTTTTGGATGTCTAAGGTTTTTGAAATTCCTGTTTATTGCAAAAATGCCTTCATAGCCTCATTGTAATCATCTTCTTGCGAATGAGCACAACTGTCACATCTCTTCTTAGAGATAAGCCACCACCATTCCAACAAGCTTGTTTTCAGGTGCATTTTACAGGTTCAACTTATTTCCTTATTGAATAGAAAACCAATTTTACTATATCTCTGTTATTTTGTGTTAAGAATAATTTAATAATCTGTATTCATTTCGTTCTCCTCATAAAATTTGGATCATTCGCATAAGAATGGTTGGCTTTCAAATATTGGGGGTGATTTGGTACATGGATAGAGTTGAAGAATTAACATCTTTTGTGAAGGAAGCACTTAATCACATAATAAGGAATATCATTGATTGTTTTACTTCTCATCAATTTACAATATATCTCTTCTTTCCCTCCCCTAACTCAGTGTTATATTTGTTGGAGCTATTGTTGAGTTGAATTATATATTTTTGCATTTGATATATGTTAATTTTGTTGAATTGAATCATTAAATAACTAAAAGTGTTTCAACAAAGGTGTAGTTGTTTTCTTGTGCATGGATTTCTTAGCTATACAATGTGGTAGGTTTTTATGGTGAAGCTTATACAAAAGGAATAAGGATAAGCTATTTTATTTGGAAAGTTTCTTTGTTGTCTTACCTTCTTCTCATTTTAGGAATTTGTTTCAATAAATAGGGAAATTGTTCTCTTTATTTTTTTCTACCTTTCGGTCTGTTAGTGAAGTCACAACCCATTTTTAAGGATCTTTATCTTGTATATAGGTATAAAAAAAATTTAAACAATGATATCCAATTATCCTCACCATAATTTCCATGGTTTCCAACACTTCCATGTCCTATATCTTGGAAATCAGGATCATTGCATCAACCTTGGTCACCTTCTATTCATAGTGGTTCTCTATGTGCTACTCCACTATCCTTGTTCCCCTAGTTGGGGATACGTGTCAGCCTTCTCTCCCTAGATGGGGAGACCAACCAAGCATACATTAGAGAGGGTTAGCTCTAGATGATTCCCCCTCAAACCAAAGAACTAACTATTGGGATTGTACATCCCATCTATCCATGTCAATAACCCCTAATCACATCACATCTATGGGAATTGAAGGAACTTTAGTAGCCCATATCTAGCTAGTTTCCTATATACTCATGACTCACCTTCCACATATGCATGTAGGTCCTTGAACTCCCTCTCTATCAAATGAACTAGAATCTCTAACTACCTATTAAAACATAATGAAAATATAATTAGATCCACATACTTTTACTCTCCTTTTCCTAATTATTTCACATGGTTTTTCTCTTTACAATTATGCATGTCATGCAACTATTCAGTGGAATCTTGCATGACTTAAGTGCATCGATGATAGAATTTAATTTGCATGATCGCATAGTTGTTCCATAACTAGTTGTGTGGTGTCACACAAATATATCTAAAATAATTACTGACCTTATTAAGCATCCAAAACATTTCCTCATATGTGCAGTGGTGTAGATTCTAGAGGAATAGTGATGCCCACCACATAACTATTCCATTGAAATTCATACACCTTATTGGAAATAATATCAATATTCTATGCAGGTGATCCAAAATGGATCCAAGAAGGCCTAAAACTCAAAGTTCTCGAAATAGGACAAAACTAGTGCCATTGCGTCTGTCTCATCGCGTTGATTTCGGCCATATAATGTTTTCCTCAAACGGGCATCATATGCGAACATTATCATGCTCTGAACGAATTCCCAAACATGAAAAAATTCAACAGTCAACAGTCAAATTCAATGATGACGTCAGCAGTACAACATGTGACATCATCATGTTGATGTGGCATCACTAGGAGGCGACACATGTCACTCATATTCAACATTTTTGGGATGATTTGGAACCTGTACTGATTTGACATGTGGCACTGTATGGATGAAACATGGCATTCCATACATGACGTGGCCCAATGACAAGATGTCACATGGCAGTACGAACGACATCTGGTCCATACAGATCCTAACGTGGTAGGGTGATTGGACGTTGACTTTGCTACTGATTGTGTTGGTATGGACCAATCATAGGGTGACACGTGGTCCAATCAGAGGGCACCTCCTAAACCTACTCCTTCACCTCCTTCTTCTCCATCAACTTCTTCTTCTTCAAGTACAAGTTCCAAATCCAATGCAAGAAAACATTCACATAAACATAAACATGATATGCCTTTACTTAAGCTTGATGTGAAGTTTGAATTACCCATGTATGATGGTGAAGTCAATGCAGAGAGGCTTGATAACTGGGTCAGAAAGATGGAACTTTATTGCAGTGTGCAGAAAATAAAGGATGAGGAAAATCAAATCAAATTGGCATCACTTTGACTTGCAGGCAAAACACTCATTTGGTGGAAAAGCAAGTTGCAAAATGACACACAACAAGTGGGTAATGTATTTCCATCATGGCAAGGTTTTGTTTTTGCACTTAGAAAACAATTTTATCCTTTGGGTTATAAAGAGAAGGATTTAATTGAATGGCAATGTCTTAAACTAAGAAAGGGACAAACATTGCAAGAATACACAGATGAATTTCGTAAGATGGAATTAATGTTAGACATTCCATTACAAACCCAAGAAAATCTTATGAAGTATATAGGGGGTTTACCTGCACACATTCGTAACATTGTATTTATGTTTAGAAATACTAATATTGATGAGGTTTCTGTTCAAGAAACATACATTGAGGCAAGGAAAACAAGAGTTGGTGTATCAGGGGAATCATCTTCAAGAAAAGAGGACAAATGGAAGGGGAATGGAAAGAAATCAAATTCAATGATGAGAAGGGAAGAGAATCTCTCTTGCAAGCATTGCAAGAAAGAAGGGAATGATGATGACCATTGTTGGCAATTGCATCCCAAGAAGAGACCAAACTAGTTCAAAGAAAGGAAAGGGAGGAAAACAGTTGCAACAACAACACGACCAATAGACTTGGGATCATATTTAGGTGATGAGTCTAAAATCACAACGGTTGGTTTGACAGGTAAAATTGGTGATGGATATGATTCTAGAAGTAATTTTTTTCACATAAGGGTCATAATGAAGAATACTAAGGTCGACACATTAATAGATAGTGGATCTCAATCTAACTTGATTTCATGGGAAGTGGTTAAACAATTGGGATTAAACACTCAGATTCATCATAAACCTTACTCACTTAAATGTATACGCAACAATCATAAATTGCACATAACAAAGCAATGCACTTTAAAGTTTGCAATTTCATCAAAGTTTGTAGATGAGGTAACGTGTGATGTGGTGCTACTTAATGAATGTGGAATGGTCTTAGGCAATCCTTATTTGTATGATCACAAAGAAATCTTCTACAAGGAACATAATCAATATCACTTAATCAAAGAAGGAAATGAATATGTTGTACATGCTCATCACTTAAAATAAAAACAATCTCTACACACAATGGAACAATTAAGGAAGGCAACTTATGCAAGCAACACACCTATAATTGTGCCAAATCAAGAAATTGATATTAAGCATGAACATGAGATGATTGTAGAATGGAAGTTCGATCATACTTTGCTTCAAGATAAGCTAATGTTGTGCAAGTACTACAAACATATTAGTTCATTTGCAGTCATATTTCTGACGTTATCATTGATAATGTTTTCAACATGGATGGTAGTGGCTTCAGTAAGATGTGACAGAATACAAGTGGCTAACAATATGTTGTCAGTTTTCATGGTTGTTTTGCAATTGATCTTGATGAGACAGGTGCACAAGACATTGTTTAAAAATAGAGGACAAGTGGGGTGGCCTATCCCACACTTGATGACTGGTTAGTACCCTTTCGGAAGACCAAAAGGTCTTAGTGGGGAGGTGTGATCTAAAATGGATCCAGGAAGGCCTAAAAATCAAAGTTCTCGGAATAGGAAGAAACCAATGTCATTGCTTTTGTCTCGTCGCACTGATTTCGGCCATATATTGTTTTCCTCAAACAGACACCGTATGCGCTCTGGCCAGATTCCCAAATAGGAAAAATGTCAACAGTCAAAGTCAACATTGACGTCAGTAGTACAATAGGTAATGTCAGCATGATGATGTGGTGTCACCAGGAGGTGACACGTGTCACTCAAATTCAACAATTTCGGGCTGAGTTGGAACCTGTACGGATTTGATAAGTGGCATTGTAGAGATGACACATGGTAGTTTGTACATGACATGGCCCAATGATAGGCTAACACATGGAAGTACAAACAACAACTGGTCTATATGAATGCTGACATGGTAGGGTGACTGGACACTTCCAGTGCTACTGATTGGGTTGGTACATACCAATCACAGGGGGACACATGGCCCAATTAGAGGGTGCCACCTAGCACCCCAAATTTTTCCAATGACAACTAGTTCAAAAATTTTGGGCTCCAGGAGTTTCGAACCTCCGACCTATATGGGTGCCAACGAACTAACAAACCTAGGGTTACCACCTCTGCTACATGTGTTGATTGTTATGGAATTGGCGCAATATGCATTTGAATTAGCATTGGCGCGATTTCGGCGATAAGCCCTAGTCAGCGGGGGGCAGCCCCGATCGAACAGGGGTTGGAGACCAAGAAATTAACTGACTATGGAGTGTGTGGGAGCCAGGGCCATGGCCATATGGCCATGCCAACAACCAAGGGTCGAGGTTTAAGGGATAAGGACCAGGGGCGTGCCAGCCTGAGGTCACATGGGCCATTCCCATATGACCAAGAGCTAGGATTTAGGGGGATGTACCCAATATTTTCCCAATTTTGGGTTTTTAAACCATATAATATAATTTTTAAATGATTTTAGCCTGATTTTGGGAGATTTTGGTCATTTTTGGGAGATATGAAGCCCTTTTTGAGGCTAGATCTTGGGAGGAATTTGGGAGGATGTTACCAAATCCAAATCTATTTAAACCATAGGTTCTTGGTAGCCTGAGATAGGTTCAGAGAAGGAGAAATTCTTATGAATTTCACAGCCAAATCCATTTTTATGTAGGGAAGCCATTTAGGAGTGGAACTTTGTGGGTCAATTTCAGGAGCTTCTCTCAACCGTTTACAGTTTAGTCAGTTGTGTTGGATTCTTGAGGTCTAGAAGAACACAGGAAGACCAGTTTGTAATCCATTTGACACCTTTCTGATGTAATTTTGAAGCTTTGAAGAGAAATAAGAAATCCTCACCCACTGAGACAAAGGCCCGGAGACGTAGACGATCTTGCTGAACTCCGTTAACAACTTTGTTGTTATGGTTTGTTGATTCTTTTTTCTTATTTTAAGATCTTCATATCTTATGATGGTTGCCATGCTATATAATTGATTCTTCCTCTTTATTCAATTCCTAAATGGTTAATGAACTCATGCTTTAAAACTTAACCATAGTCTTTAAAAGATCATTTCGGATCAGTAGGCCATCTTAGCCCTAATATAGGAAGGAAAATGGACAAAATTGAAGAGGAGGATGAAACCACTCACCTAGTGATTATATAATCATATTCAAATAATATGATTATCTAAGTTCTAGAATAGTCAGGGCACAAAATATCCACATGAACTCAACTCAAATGATTTTCAAAATTCATGTCTAGAGTTATTTATAAGTTTGGATAAATTTTCTTTTAGTCTATTTAGGATCTCATGAGCTCTCATTTCTACGTCATCTACATTATTTGACTTGTTTTCTCAATAACTTCCACATCATGGATTTTGTTTCTTATGTAAAAATACTTCATCTAAGAGCCATTTTTTCCATAATTTTATTTTGATTGGTACGAGATCTTGTGAACCCCATTTTCTAAATCATTTACAATTTTGGATTTGTTTTCACAAGCACTTTCAGGCCATTGCATCTATTTCAAGTGTGAAGGTGTTTAATTTGGGAACCATTTTCCCTACAATTTAAACCAAGCCTACTACCAACCCTAGTGTAGGTATAATTCTTCAGATTAAGATTTAGAGATCATATCCCCTCTACCTATGATGCATCATCCTTTCTTGAAATATCCTAAATATGCCTTTAGGTTTCCCCTACCTTGTCAATTTTGCTCACCCATCCAAGTAATGCATCATACACTTATGTGGTCATAGTAATCCACCTCCATGGGTTTCCTTGGTCTAATACCTCATTGCATGTTAGAAACCAGACTGGTAATTCCTCCTTTACAATCAAGAGTTGGTATTGTCCACATCATAAAGAAAACCTCATACTTTTCTCTTATCATTTTGTTGGCCTATCTCCCAGATTCCCAAGTTGTAGTACATATTTTTATGGTTGACTATGCTAATGATTTGGCACATTCCATTGGCCTCTTGAATAATCTATGACTCACAGACCACCTACATTTTACTCCATTTATTATCCCATTAAGGAGACCCACCTATAGCTTCCATCATCTTCCATCATGCTTTCTACACATGCAAATCAAAACTACTTGGTCAAATTTTGGGTACTCATCTCCTTGCTTGTAAAATATCCTAATTTTGTTTTAAAGACAAAAATACAAAAATATCAACAAAAAACCAAAAAACAAAACTAGGGAAACATGAAGAGTTTGATTCATTCACATATTATTCATCTCTCCTTTTGGTAGCAATCCTTGTTTCCCTTGTTTAAAGCATTGATATTGAGTCACCCATGTTTATTCCTTTATACAAAATATATATGCATATTACATACCACTCATTCCATCTCTCTGACTTCATTTCCATGAATCCTTAGCATTGCACCTACTATGCATTTGTCTTGTCATCTTGATCCATGAATCTCCTCATGTCCTAATTTTTTCCTTCATTTTCATGGTCTCCATCCCAACTTATGCATGACTCACCTTTAAGTTGTTAAACTTGACATCCTAACTTCTGCATTACTCACCTCTAAGTTGTTATACTTGACAACCCAATTTCTTCATTACTCACCTCTATGTTGTTAAACTTGAAATCTAGTTGCATCATGTCAGTTTGGTTTATGGTTTTTTCCTAGGTTAGCCATCATTTATGCTCCATTCAAGGGAAGTCCTGAGTCTCCTACTCATTGATCATATTGTCTCCCATGTTAAAGTGCCAATCCTTTATATTTGTTACTTCATGTTTTTCACCTCGTGTTGGTTTCTATGGAATCATCACTCTCCGTCTCCAATAAAATTTCCCCTACCAACCTCAACTCGTTTTATTCTATGGGTTGGTTTAGAGGATTTGATACCTTGAGCCCAATTTACAAAAAATATGGGAAGTCTCAGATAAAGTAGGGGGATTCATCATTGATATCTAACCCAATAATTTCTTACATGCTCAATTTTAATACATTCTCACATCATGAATATTCATACATTGGTTCTAGTGTATCATCTCCAATCGAAGACCATTGGGCATGTAGGACTATTTTCCACATTATATGGATCCCTCAAGAAAGAGACACCATTTAGGTGGTCCCTTACATGTTCCAATCAATATGCATCGGTGGTTATATTTTTCTAGATATAGTTGAAGATTCTTACACATGTATGGCCATTTTTTATCATTGATTTGAGCCCTTAATTGGGAGCCACCCTTCATGTGACTTCTTAAATGTTCCAAACCACACTCTTGTGGGCATAATTTTTTTGTAGTTCTATGATCCCCTAGACACTATTTTTCCCTCAGATATCAAGAATGTCTCTTTGTCAGTAATTGAAGCTATCTTGATGTGTGTGGAAAGAGGATGTATACTCTTTATCTGTAATTTAAGTTGTGATGGAACAAAAAATCATTTTTCAAATGTAAATGAAAACCTCGAAAACCTTGACGAATATGGAAATGAAAACCTTGTTTCTAGAAATATTACCTATATTTGTATCACCTACTTCTCATTTTATTTGTAGGTGGGTTCCATCATCTCTTCATGGGAAATTACCCTCTCTCTCTCTCTCTCTCTCTCTCTCTCTCTCTCCATTGCAAGACTTTGTTAAAGAAAACATGATGTATTTTTCTATATGTGATCACCCTAATTTTACTCCTATGTGACATTTGAGTGATCATGGCTAGAAATCTCACAAATCAAATATAACTCAGACAAAATAGTTAATTGTAGGTTCTATAGTCCATTTATGGATATCAAGCAATGTTCGATAATCAAAGTACCATTTCCATGAATCATGTGGGTAATCCCCTAACACTCATGTAACCTCTTGCAGAAAAATCCTCGACGATCATGTAACCCCATCATAAAAAAAAAAAAATATTGATTCCCATTGTGCATAAATTCCCAAGAATAGAGCTAAGTGGTAGGGTGGTGGTGTATCAACTCTCTATACGCCCATCACTATGATCAACCATAAATTTACCATCCTATCATAAGATAATATCAATTGGAATTCATGGTGGTTGGTAATAGGTGGTGGTTTTCTAGAAGGATATAAATAGATAGGCATGTCCATGTGATTGAGAAGGAAGAAAACCATAGTTTGTAGAGTTATGTTGTTGGAATCCAATCAGAGTGAAATTAGAGACTCTTTTCCACTGCTTCTTCCATCATATTAGTTTATTTTCATATTGAGTACTTGGATTCTATAGTGGTCACCCATAGAGGGTTCTTTTGTCTACATCTTCACACAGAGAAACTAAGTGGTTAAGGAGGCCAACTGACTGTCCTATGAAGATATTTGGAGCTCACCTGCTACAAAATACTCTTCCTAGGTGATTAAATATAGTTATGACATTCTATTTGGATTTAATTTGACATTTTTTTGTTCCCCGCTTTCTACTTGTAAAATTGTATGTTTTTTTATTGAATTTGTATTTCAATGTTGTAATCAATTCTTGCAAGGTGAAATTGACACTAGTCTACTTGTTGAATTTCATTTATTGTCTAGATGTGTTATCTCACACAATTAGTTAATAGGTTGTTTTGATACCTTTGTTACACAAAACTCCCAATCCAAGTGTTACAATACTCTTGTAGAACTATTATTGCTTGTGGACTATTCTCTCCTTTCCTAGTTCTCCTGGGGTTTGGCATGGAAATTCTAACTTGTGGAATATTCTCTTGTTAATAATGATTATTCTCACTTATATTCATTTTCTAACAATTGATAATAAGTAGGGAGTCTCTTGGCATATTGTGGAATATTATCCCCATTTCCATATGTTTAATCACATTTCATTTCAATTGGGTTACTATCTATATTTGTGACAAGGAAGTGCTCCTGTAAGAATGTTTCACTTCTAAAATGAGTTGGGAGTGTTCAATTCAGAATTTTTTTGGTGGCAGTGGTTGAGTATTCTCCCTACTATTAGTTACATCTCCATGCTTCATTCCTTGCTTCTCTAAGTTAGGATTTATCTAGTTGCATCTTGCATGCATTGAATTTCAATATTTTCATTCACTCCATAGTATTTTATGTTTATGAACTTTACATTTTTTAGGTTAGAGAGCATATCAAAACATACAATACAGATTATGGTAGTTGGGCCATAACTAGAGAGATAGTTGTTTCAAAGGAGAAATGTCTAATTGGGCCCTTTTGTTGGGTAACCATGTGAATATGAAAAGGGTCATTTTCCCATGTCAACACACTCTAAAAAATATTTGCAAATCAAGGGATTTGAGAACTTGATAGATCTAGGGTTAAGATGCATTAAATATATTTTATTGATATTTTTAATTTTTTTATATAACTATATTTTAGTATATTTCATTTCTATGTCTATACAAACATCCAACTAAGGTGGTCACATGAGGCTTGTCTTAAAGGGTTCAAATGATTCTCAAGAATATTATTGGTCACCCAGATTGGGAGTGTTCAATTCATAATTTTTTCAGTGGCAGTGGTTGAGTATTCTCCCTACTATTAGTTACATCTCCATGCTTCATTCCTTGCTCCTCTAAGTTAGGATTTAGCTAGTTTCATCTTGCATGCATTGCATTTCAGTATTTGCATACACTCCATAGTCTTTTATGTTTATGAACTTTACATTTTTTAGGTTAGAGAGCATATCAACACATAAAGTACATATTATGGTAGTTGGGCCATAACTAGAGAGATAGTTGTTTCAAAGGAGAAATGTCTAATTGGGCCCTTTTGTTGGGTAAGCATGTGAATATGACAAGGGTCATTTTCCCATGTAAACACACTCTTAAAAATATTTTCACAATAAGGGATTTGAGAACTTGATAGATCTAGGGTTAAGATGGATTAAATATATTTTATTGATATTTTAATTTTTTTTTATATAACTATATTTTAGTATATTGCATTTCTATGTCTATACAAATATCCAACTAAGGTGGTCACATGAGGCTTGTGTTAAAGGGTTCAAATGATTCTCAACAATATTATTGGTTACCCGGATCATGGATAACTACCCCAATAAAATTACACATGTATAAGTCATTGTGTGGAGAGGGCCTTTTGTTCCACAAACAAGGAGGTGTCGTACATCAATTTGGCATTTATCTCGGCTATAAATTTAATCTCTCTCTCTCTCTCTCTCTCTCTCTCTCTCTCTCTCTCTCTCTCTCAATATATGTGTGTGTGTGTGTGTGGATAATATTTATTATGTGGATAATTATTATAAATCAAATGAAAAAAAAAAAATATAAAAATATATATCATTATATATCTATCATGCACCCCGAGAGACCCAACAATATCAAGAATATGGTTGGTTGGGGACTTGACACCTATACCTCTTTCATTATAACCAAAGCACTCTTCCACTTGAGCTAACCCACTGGGCCACACACACACACACACATAATGCACCCTGATAGACCCAACAATATCAATAATGTGGATGGTAGGGGACTTGACCCATATATATATATATATATATATATATATATATATATATATATATATATAGCCCAGTGGGTTAGCTCAAGTGGATGAGTGTTGTTGTTTGCTCGATTGAAGTTCCGAGGTTGAATCCTCTACCAAGAGCTTGTATAGGGCCTCAATTGATGTCCCACCTGGTTAGTCCTGTAATTAGGCAAAACGGTTTACCTTGTTTACCATCCATGAAATGTGGGGAAGTACTCGAGGGTTTCCTGTGCTCTTTTCCAAGGAAAAAAAAATCTATAGCCCAGTGGGTTAGCTCGAGTGGATGAGTGCTTTGGTTATAATGCAAGAGGTATTGGGGTCAAGTCCCAATCCATCCATCCATATTCTTGATATTGTTGGGTTTGTCAGAGTGCATTTTATAATAATAATAACTCTATGATGTGAAGGAACTCAATGGTAATAACTATGCACTATGAAAGAACTTAACAGTGCTATCAAATAAAAATAATAAAGAACTTTGTGGCATGAAAGAACTTAGGGTAGGAACTTTGTAGTGTGAAAGAACTCAATGGTAAGAAATCTTCATGGATATAAAATAATCTCAACATGCATTATGAGTATTGGTTCATAGTCTATTGAGGCTGACTATTGTGAGTTCGAGCTACAATGCTTTTTTGGGTTATTTTTGCTGCCATTCAAACTCTACGGTAAATTAGGTGCAAAAATTCTTTCTTCATCTTATTTATTTCATTCGATTTCCAATATAAGTTCCAAAATGAGAAATTCACCACAGATACCAAAATATCTCAAGGGGAGGCCTAGCAAATAACCCTAGATAATTTGAATGAACATATAGAATCATTAGAAAAATTTAAAGAAGAGAGAAAAACCAAACTTCAAATAGAGCCAAAAGCAATGCTCGGTAATAAATTTAGATCCTAACAAGATTATATTCAAACATAGATAAACAAAAGAATATTAGGAATGGAGACTCAACTGCAACAAATGGAGGTTAGATTGAAAGAAATGGAAAAACAAGGCCAAGAAATGAAATAATAAACCCAAGGAGAATATGTCGAAGAAAATCATAATCTTAGGGACACGATTAAAGATATAGAAGAAAATCTAATGAGCCCAAGTGTGTTAGCTCAAGTGGACGAGTGTTGTTGTTTTCTCAATTGAAGTTCTGGGGTCGAATCCTCGGCCAAGAGCTTGTATAAGGCCTCAATTGATGTCCCCACCAGGTTGGGTCCATAATTAGGAAAAACGATTTACCTCGTTTACCATCCATGAAATGTGGGGAAGTACCCGAGGGTTTCCTGTGCTCTTTTCTGAGGAAAAAAAATATATAGCTCAATGGGTTAGCTCGAGTGGATGACTTCTTTAGTTATAATACAAGAGGTATTGGGGTCAAGTCCCCATCCATCCATCCATATTCTTGATATTGTTAGGTTTGTTGGGGTGAATTTTATAATAATAATAACTCTATGATGTGAAGGAACTCAATGGTAATAACTATGCACTATGAAAGAACTTAAAAATGCTATCAAATAAAAATAATAAAGAACTTTGTGGTGTGAAAGAACTTAGGGTAGGAATTTTGTAGTGTGAAAGAACTCAATGGTAAGAAATATTCATGGATATAAAATAATATCAACATGAAAATAATCTCAACATGCATTATGAGTATTGGTTCATAGTCTATTGAGGCTAACTATTGTGAGTTTGAGCTACAATGCTTTTTTGGGTTATTTTTTCTGCCATTCAAACTCTACGGTAAATTAGGTGCACAAATTCTTTCTTCATCTTATTTATTTCATTTTCTTTCCAACATAAGTTCCAAAATGAGAAATTCACCACAGATACCAAAATATCTCAAGGGGAGACCTATCAAATAACCCTAGATAATTTGAATGAACATATAGAATCATTAGAAAAATTTAAAGAAGAGAGAAAAGCCAAACTTCAAATAGAGCTAGAAGCACTGCTCGGTAATAAATTTAGATCCTTACAAGACAAGATTCAAACATAGATAAACAAAAGAATATTAGGATTGGAGACTCAACTGCAACAAATGGAGGTTAGATTGAAATAAATGGGAAAACAAAGCCAAGAAATGAAATAATAAACCCAAGGAGAATATGTCAAAGAAAATCATAATCTTAGGGACACAATTAAAGAGATAGAAGAAAATCTAATGAGCAATTTGGACCTCAATATTTTGGAATGCAAATTGAATATCAAACCCATCTAAGAGGAAATGAATAAGCTCATAGAGTTAGACCATGAGCGTAACAAAATATCCTTGAACCTCATTATTTTTTGGATAAAAGAGCATAAATATGAGGACATGCTCACAATAGTAAAGGAAGAACTAAAAAATAAATCACAAATTGAAACAACTTTCATCATAGAAGAAAAGAGGTTGGGAAAAATAATCGAACATAAATATAGGTGATTTGGGTTAAGGTAATCTATAATGACCAAAATATGGCATACTCAAGAAAACTCTGAGCTTAAAAGGGTTGGGAATATGTATAAATTAACACCTCATTCAAGAATACCAAGTAGAATTAAGGAAGGAAGTTCAAAAGGTAAAAGAATCCATGAAGGAAGGAAAATGGGAAATAATTAGGAATTGAAAAGTTATTATTAGGGATAGATACTCTAAAGATAATAATAAATAGGAATTTGATATACTCTGAATCCTCTCATGGAGTTGTCATGATTTTCCATCGAGCAAAGGGATTATATTGATTTGGATCCTGAGAGAATTAATTGATATTATATTTCTATTGAAACTTGGGAGCATGAATAATCTAAGGTCCCTAACATAGAAGAATTTGCATTATGGTGGTCAACATGGAACTATAAATCCTCTCACGTAGGGATTGGAGGCATAAATTGCTACATAAAAATGAACATTTATCCTCACATTCGGCTTCATAAGAAAGACCCTCTTGATCAATACATATGGATGGAGATTTCAAATATTGATTCTAAGAATATTTATAGAAAAAAATGTTACTTCATGTCTATCAATTCTAACTTTTAGAAGAAAAACAAACTAGATAAGAATTTCCCCTACAAAAACTTAGAACAAGATATTTATAGCCTTAGAAATGAAGGTAGTATCCTCCTATGAGACTTCAATGCTAGAATTGCAACTAATCAATCTATTATTCTAAAATATTATTCCAAATCTAATCCTCTATGGCTATATGAGGACCCTATTTTCGCTAACATGTACAAAAGAAACTCTTAAGATCTAACCAATACTTTATTTGGTACCGAGCTAATCAAGCTCTACAGTTCTCAAGATCTAATAATTTACAATGGTCTAATGAAGTGTCCAAATTCTGACTAGATGACTTGTATCCATGGGCCAGGCAGTAGTGTCGTGGATTATGTGATTTAAGATATCCTTGTATACAACCAAATAGTAAATTTTGACCTTTTAAATGACCATGATCCTGACTTTGATCATAGACCTTTAGCCCTAACTTTGAACTTAGTCATGCACAAAAGATCCATTGAAGAAAACTCCAGTAACCAAAGGCACTTTCATTTTAACAAAAACAAAGTTGATCGTTTCTTAAATGACTTAAATAACGAATCAAATCTCTTATCATATAAGAACAATATTGAAGAAATCTATCATAAGTTTATGACAACCCTCTCTACTTCCATAAAAAAATTATCTATCGAGGTGTTATGTAAAATGAAAAATAGAACAACCAACCCTTGGTATGACGATGAGTGTAAAATTCCTAGAAAATCCATAAGAGATGCCTCTAATGAGTCCTTAACATATGATAAGATAAATAGATACACAGTCCTTATTAAAAAGAGAAAAAGACACTACATGAATAGAAAGAAAGATAATCTTTTGCACCTATCTAAGCTATATCCTAAGAGATTATGGAGGCAAATTCTGACTCATAAAACTAAAGAAAATAATATAATTCCCCTGAAGGATTGGAAATCCTACCTCAAAAATATTTATGAATTCCCTATTGTTTTGGACAACATTCCAAACATTTCTATAGAGGATGAAGTGTTTTGTATAGAACACATAAATTTTGGGGTTAAGAAACTTGCAAAAGGGAAAGCTAAGAACATTGAAGGCTACCAAGATGAAATATTAAAACTTGGAGGGCCTATCGTCATCCCTCATATACATAAGGTATTCAATTTAGTAGTCAAGCAGGGATTCCCTAAATTGTGGACTCAAAGCCTCATTGTTCATATCTTTAAAAGTGGGGATAAATACAATCCATCTAATTATAGGACCATTATGACTAGCCCCATCTTAACCAAACTATATGAAACTATTTGGGAAAAGAAGATCAACATATGGCTTGAAAGCCATGGAAAAAGAGATAAAGGAAAATTCATATTTAGAGGCTATCATTCAACTATGGACCATATTTTTATGCTTAGGATCATTGCAAAGGAGTGTTGTAATAATAAAATCAATATCCTTTGTTGTTTCATTGATTTTAGAAAAGATTTTGACACAGTGCCTAGGACTAACCTTAGGAATAGGTTATAAGGGATGAAATTTCCTTTCGAGATGAGAGATACTACAATAAGGTTATATAATAGTGTTATTACCAAGGTTAAGAACACTGAGGGATAGTCAAAAGAAATTAATTGTAATAAGCAAGGTTGTCCCCCATCCCCTACCCTCTTAGACATATACATTAATAAATTAGAATATTGTTTGGAAACAGTTTGTTGTACCAGTCTAACTCTCGCTGGTATAGTCATCATCCTTCTTCTTTACACTGATGATCTTTTTGTTATGGCAAGGAACCCCTATGGCCTCAGTAAGCAACTAAGAATCCTCAAGGACTTCTTCTCTAGTATGGGTATGACAATGAACGCTAACAAAATGAAGGTTATGATAATTAAATCCCAAAACATCACCTACAATATTTTTGTATATGACAACAATAGCTTGGAGGAAGTGCCTTCATACAAATATCTTGGAGGAAGTTCCTTCATACAAATATCTTGGAATTGATATTCATTGCAAGCTCAAATCGAAATATAGTGTACTTGAGAAAATGATAAATGGAGGGTAGAAAGCTTATTATGGACTTGAAAACAAGTGTAAATTAGTGGACCTTTGGTTGTGGGATAATAAAAAAGTCATCTTTGATACTCTCATCACTCATGTTATATTTTATGGATGTGAAGTTTGGGGATGCAATATCTCTAGAGAATCCTGGAGAAAGATAGAGCATATCCAAAATAATTTTATAACATGTAATCTCAAAATTAAAGGAAACACACCGTATCCTATCCTCCTCATATAAGTGAACATTTCCCCCATTGAGAGCATGACCATGATTAGGTACTTAATGTATAAGAACAACACAAACAACATGGACAACAAGAGGCCCCCAAAAATTGCTTCAAACTCTAGCCAAAATCACTAGTAGTTCAAGTGGATATGACATAAAGATGACAAGTATTGACTAAATCAATGGGGAATACATGAAGACGTCATTATACAAAATATTGATAGTATTAAAAATATTATTACATCTAAATTTAGGGAAAATCTATGGTGTGATAAAGAATTAGAGGATAAAAGGAAATTAAGATACTACAAGGAGGTGGTCAACCCTAATCTAGAAGATCAAAAGTGTCTCTGGGTTTTGACTAGTGCAAAGAAGAAAATCAACATTTCTAAAATCTGAACTAACTCCCATGAGCTGCATAGCTAAACTAGGTGATGAAAAATTCCCAAAACACCATGGGATGAAAGAATATGTCATCTTTGTGACACTAAGAGGGTTGAAGATGAAAAACATTTTTTCGTAAAGTATCGTCTGTGTGCCCAAATTCGATCACAATTTCAAAATATATGTCACAATACCGACCTTCCTAACCTCCCAAGTCATGAAAACTATGGTGGTCTTGGAAAGCTTCTCTTAATGTTTTTTGAGCACAAAAATAACTTGCTAAAGAAATACAAGTAATTTCATTTAATTTTTAAAGCCCAATAAACCAATTTTGATCTCAATGGACATTACTCATAATCATAATCATCATCATATTTATATAATAGAAAATTATATAATAATAATAATAATAATAAAATTTAAAATATAAACCACATATCTTATATAATTAAATTATAAAAATTATTGAAACATATAATTAAAAAATAAAAATAAATCTTAATTATTATAATAACAACATTTATATAATATAAAAAATTAATACAAGGTATATATAATATTATAAAAGTCAATAAAATTCCAACTTTTTTTAAATCTAAAATTAATTATACAATTTTTTATATAATAATAATAAATTAATATAACATATATCTACTCACATACAACTTATTTATATAATTAAAAGAGTTAATATAAAACTTCCCATAAACTCAAACTTTAATTCGATTGATTTAATATATTTTTATATTTCTCAAAAGTAAAATATATTAATACAAATTATATTTATTTTGTTAAAAAATATGATTTGCAGGAATGAAATTATGTGTCTTCTTACAAATATATTAATACTAATTATATTTATTTTGTTACAAAATATGATGGGCAGGAGTGAAATTCTGTGTCTTCTTACACTCTATCAATCAATTATTTAAGGTGGTCTATTTTTTTTAAATATATTATTAATAATTATATTTATTTTGTTAAAAAATATGATTTTTTAAAATATATTATTAATAATTATATTTATTTTAAAAAAAAATATGATTGGCAGAATCAAATTCTGCTTCTTCTTACACTCTATTAGTCAATTATTTAAGGTGTTCTAGTTTTCTGTAAAATATATTAATACTAATTATATTTATTTTGTTACAAATATATGATTGGCAGGAGTGAAATTCTGCATTTTCTTACTTTCTACCCGTCAATTATTTAAGGTGGTTTGTTTTTTTTGATGATAATTTAGCTTGTAATTGTTGATAATAGTCAATAATGGTTATCTCACAGTTAGTTTGCATATATAATGTTATTGGGGAGAAGTGAAAGTGTGTTCTTATCAACATATTATTCCATGTGGCATGGTTTTCCTTGAATAAGGATGATAAATCAGATAAGTTAGCTGGTATTCATTGATTGCAGCCAATAATAACTTTTACATATATAATGTTATTTGGGAGAAGTGAAAGTCTGTCCCCATCAACTGATTATTCCAAGTGACATGACCAATAATAACTTTTACATATATATTGTTATTTGGGAGAAGTGAAAGTCTGTACCCATCAATGGATTATTCCAAGTGGCATGGTTTTCCTTGAATAAGGATGATAAATCAGATAAGTTAGCTGGTATTAGCTGATAACAGCCAATAACAACTTTTTTTTTTCGGGAAAGAAAGCAGTTTCCTTGATATTCAATTGAATCAAAGGAAACTTTCCATTACATATAGTCTCGAATCCATTACAACAATATATTTATTCATGTCATTTTTAAGGGAATTGAACTTGAGTGAGGAGGATAACAATCATTCCTTACGACAATCCAAGCTATACCCAATTGACAATAACTAATAATAATTACCCAATATTAATTTACATACTAAATTAAAATTATAATATTCCGCTTTATTAAAAAAAATTTTAACGTCATTGTAATTGTGAGACTGAACTCTCGTCTCTTGTTCATGTGCTGCTGGCGATAGCATATGGATAGGAATGAAGAATCTTTTAGTTTTTCATGCGCTGGTGGCGATAGCATACGGATAGGAAGGAAGAATCTTCTGGTTGGATGACAGCAATACATACAATTAGATAAAAGTGATGAGACTTCAACTACCATGTAAGATTCGCTGAAATATTATTTAAAGAATACATTACTGGCCTGTGTGCCTCAGTCCGCTGTAATGACGTTGTAAGTCTCAGAAAGAGTTGGTCTGTTTTCATTATCTGCTATGGTGAATCGCTCTGCAATGGTTGTTAGAGCACCACGATTTCTTCTGTTGGTCTGTTAGTCTGCAAAATATGTCTGATAAAATATATCTATAAATTGTCCACTGCATCTGAAAAAAAAAATGGAGACTGAACTGTTGCTTTGAAGGTGGAAGATAAAATGAATAAGAGGCTACGCAGAATATGAGAATCACATAAAAATATACGACTTCAATCATTTATGGCAAGTTGTGGATGATGTTTGCATGATGGGAGATTATAGTCTTAAAAATT
This sequence comes from Picea engelmannii, assembly GCA_009831015.1. Classification (NCBI taxonomy): domain Eukaryota; kingdom Viridiplantae; phylum Streptophyta; class Pinopsida; order Pinales; family Pinaceae; genus Picea; species Picea engelmannii. Next base: position 671,571 of record ML786690.1, on the reverse strand, counting down.
ATGACAATTTTTAAGACATTTCAGAATAAACAGTCGCAAACGATAAGGAGCATCTCTTGAGTGGCAATAGATTTCTCACCACTTCAACTTTTTGAACTTTTGGTATGTGAGAAATTTTTTCATAATAAGACATTCAAATAGAAAGTTAATTAATTAATTAATTTTTAAATGAAAAAGAAGCTATGACCGATATCTATCATGTGGTTCAATATATTCCAGCAACCTTTTGCATATGTGGAAAAAATTATAAATAAACACATTAATTAATTTTTAAATGAAAAATAAGCTATGACATATATCTATCATGTGGTTCAATATATTCCAGCAACATTTTGCGTATGTGGAAAAAATTCCATATTAAAAAAAAAAAAATTAAAGTTAAGTAATATTTTATAATTTCTTTTAAATATATAAATTCAAATAAATCGTATTTTTAAATTAAAAGCCAACCCTAACATATATCCATCACTTTAATAATGGATTGAGTTGTACTTTAATTCTTTAGTTAAAGATAAAAGACGTTACTTTTTACCATTGACCCACAAAATTAAGTTATCTTAATCATACTTTTCGTACTTAAAGGATGTTACTTTTCGTACTTAATAGAGGTTACTTTTAGCATATTGATAAACAAAATTGTGTCATTTTAATGAATATTTTTTATTTTATATATTTTTGGTATGGTGTTTCACAATCTATTATGACATAAATGATAAATCTTA
>ML786690.1:631990-670691 GCA_009831015.1 Picea engelmannii | reverse complement strand
GTAAAAGTTGTAGCTCAAAACATGGGTTTTGTATGATGGGTTTTGATTTGGGTTTTTGGTGATTTAAATATTGTATTTTCAGCAACAAGGTTACAACAAGCAAAGTTTCCATGTCAAAAAAAAAAGAAATGCAACATTTCAAATGGTCATCTTAGCTTTTACATATTCTACATGGGTTTCTAGGAGTAATTAAATTATAGTTCTTCCACCATTCTAACCTCAAGCATTGTGAAAACAATCAGATAGTACTGACTTCGATTGGGTAATAAATGTTTGAATAAATTCTTATTCAATCACCTTCTTAATCTGAAATATGAATCTAATTTCTTTACAGAACCAAAGTGTTTTATAGTGGTTTTCAACACAACCATAAAAATCTGCAAAACCTATTGATAAGGGAATGCCTTTTATGTTTTAACATAATTGTCATTAACAAGAAATACGAGTAAGAAAAATTGCTATAGAGACATTTCTCACTTAAGTTTCCTAAAGCTAAACTGCATTTTGCTCTTGTCTAGCAGCCAATAATGAAATGTCACCGAACTCTTTTTTAAATTGCTTGAGCTTTTTCAGTATTGCCAAGTGTAAGGGTTGTGCATAATACTGTATAGTATAGCTTGTTATGCTTACAAGCTTGAAGCAACTACAAATGTTTATGGTGAATTTCAATATTTTTTAATATATATATATATATATATATATATATATATATATATATATATATATATATATATATATATATATATATATATATATATATATATNTGTCGTCCCCAACCCGCCATCCCCTGAAAAATTTGGGGGTGCGCTCTAGCCGTCCTGGGGACGTGTCCCCCTGTCCCCGTCATTCCACCATCCCAAAAACCAATGCAACATAGTATGTGTGTGTGTGTGTGTGCGTGTGTGTGTATAACATGTCAAGTGGTTGTAACTTAATTGGTTGCTCCTCCCCACCTAGGTTAGAGTCTCATCTATGCAACATGTTGGTCAAAGTAAAAAGAAGAAAAATGCTTTATTTCAAATATCTATTATTTAATTATTGAATAATGAATTGATGTGAATGTACTAAAGTGAGTATTGAAATGAGTTACATTGACTTGGGATTGACCTTAAAATTATATTATTATTATTATTACATTAAAGGATATAGGTGACTCTTTCTAACAACTATATTTTGGATTCCTTGAATTTTAATACATTGAGCTATCCTAATATTGTTAATCACAATAAAAATCATTGTAAATATTGTAACTTGGATGTATACATTATAAACTGGGATTTAAATAAAAAAAAATAGGGGCTAAAAAATGTGATCCACCTTGGACACACTCAACACTTGGGTAGATACCGAGGTCCCTTCCTCCTCCATTACTCCTCAACCTAGAATTTAAAAACATATCCACACCTCCATAATAATATAGAATATATGACCTAGTCTTTTAGGACATTAAAAATAATAGAGATCTTATAAATCACCATCGACCTAGTGTTGTTGGAGTTGTGTGTGATCTCCTAAATTGTCCCTAACCCATTGCAGTTGAAGTAGCATGTGCGATCTCTTAAATCACCCCCGACCCATAGCAATTGGAGAAAAATGAAGCTAGTAGTTGGTAGCATTGGTTGATGCATTATACAAAGAATAAACCAAAGATGGTGTGTACCTAGTGACCTCAGGGAATGGAGAACTAGAGCACTCTATATTACCATTTCCTTTACTATTGGGAGAGATAGGAGGATGTCTATGCAAACAAGGATCGATGTAGGATCCAACAAAAATATCAACCAAACCGACTACTCAAAAAAACCCTTCAATAGTTCCTACAATGACCTTCTCCTTCAAGGTAACTAGAGATATAGATAGGGATTTGTTATGTGGGAGAGAAGATGTAGAGAGTGAGAGTATCTAAAATATGCCCAAGAAGTATCCTACTAAACCAACCATGGAGATGGTCACATCAACCACCTTTCCTCTAGTGCTCATCACGTAGAGCCCCACTACATAAAGGCACATATTACTGAAGAATCCCTTCAATAGTCCTTGCGATGACATTTAAAAAGAATACATCTTTGGTTAGATATTGGGCATGGAAACAACACGATATTTTTCTCAACATATATGATGATTACTAGAACTTGGAAATAATAAACACAACACACATGAAGTGTAGATACGACTCCTAGACTAGACTAGACAATCAACTAATAAAGAAATAGCAGGAATTGATAATTTAAATTTATCAACATTTTTTATGTTGTATATGTGTTTGGCAATGTTTTGTACTTCATCAACTGACATGTTAAATAATCTAGAGGATTGAGATCTTGATTAACTGAATCAAATATCTATTTAAAATATAAGATGACATTTGGTAGTGACAAACTCTATCTATTGAGATATTTCTGAAGGTACACCACTTATTGAAAATGTGAGCATACAAGATCAGAGAAGTTGCTTGAACAATGAACAAAGAAAAAAATTGGGAATGAAGATACATATAAATACATTTTGTTGCATACCATGTCTGAGGTGAAAGATTCGTATCCAAGAGAAACATCTGCTAGATGACTTGAAAAAGTTAATATTCAATTACTGTGATGAAATTATCGAAAGTATGGTAAAAGGGTTGAAGGTTGGATTAGGGTTTAGGGGCAATATTACCTTTAGCACAAGGCAGAGTGAGGGAGATGAGCATAAATCCCCATTTGGTGACATTTATGTGCATATCACCCATGTGAAGATGGAAGAAGTCTAGGCCATTAATCCTCTAGTGAAGATGCCCATGACCACCCAACTTACCTTTCCATTTCTCCTCTTGATCAATGTATTGATTTGAGGGATGATAGTTGCAAACTGATTCAGTGCGTCGATTTAAGGAACAAGAAAATGAACAATCTAAAACCTAAAAAACTACAACAAGTCTACGAGGTTGATGATAAAGACGTACAAAGGATCAAATTAGCAATGCATTGATTTTAGTGTTTGTACAATGGACTAAGCCATTTTTCTAAGTATAGTGCATTGATTTTGTATAATGGATAAAATCAATTTCACTACATTGGTTTCAGTGCTCCATGCAATGATTTCTTTATATTGCACATATATTTCAGTTTTTGCAAGATTAATAATCTATGATTAAGTTGTTTGTTGCATTTCTCTTACTATAGTGCATTGATTTCAATGTTTGTACAATGGATAAAAATTATTTCAATGCATTGATTTCGGTGTTTGTATTATCGATAAAATTGATTTTAGTGCATTGATTTAATTGTTTCATGTAGTTACAAGGATTGACATTGGAGAAAACAACTATTAATATTGGAAAGAAAGAGATGTAGGGTATCACCTTTACTACAATATGTTGAGTGAAAGTTTTGAATGGTCTTTGATTTAAACCTCCATTCTCTTATGACTGATATGGAAAGATGAGAAAGCTAAAAGGTATGACTATAAGAAAAGTTAGAAGATAGATTGAGAAGAACACTCTGTAACGTATCTATTATTAATTATATGCATCCTTTTACTTTCTTACTAATCACCTTTGTCATTGAACAATGTTAGTCTATTACTATTCACCTTACTCCTCATGTAACTTTGGAAGTGACCTTCTTGATAATACTTATTAAATTACAAAGGATTAAATTCATTTAAAATATGTACATATATATAATTATGATCATCTAAAATTTTGACCCGGTTGTTTGTGATTGGAACCAACTTAGATCCATCTTAACTCTAGGTCTATCAAGCATTAAGAGGGAGAGGTGCAAATCTTTCCTAAGTTTTGCACTCTAAAAAAGGTTTGCGCCTCAGGGGATTTCATGTCTAAATATTTGATAAATCTAAAATGAAGATAAACTTGCTATTAAGATTAATCCAAATATACTTTTCTCTCAAAAATAATAAATATTGATTACTTCATAGTTTTATATGAATGATGATTTTACCATGTTTGAAAAAGGTCTTGGGATCTCTTAATAAACTTAAGTACAATCCAATATAAATAAAATATGTAAAACACATGTATAAAAAAATAAAATTCATAAAATAAATTATATGTGCTTGTTTTAAAAATAAAACAATGTTGACATATATTTTTAATGGTAAATTGAATTGTATTTTTTTTTTTTAAATTTGCAACAAGCCTCTTGATGATTACATCTTAGTAACCTTACATCATTAGAATAATATTTCATTATATTGTTTTCTAAGATGACTTAATTCATTGGTTATAGTAGATTTATTTTTATTTTTTTATATGGGAGATTTTGTAAGATTTATAGAATTATATAGAGAGAATTATTAAATTAAAATGTGTATTCATGAATGTATATTTACAAATTTAAATTTAGAGGAGGTAGCGTATTTATACTTCAGTAGATTTTAGTAGTCAAATAGTTGGTAGGGTATGTATACTAGTTGCTGGAAGAGGATACTTTATCCCACAAACAAAAGGATCTCATACACCCACAAACAAAAGAGTCTTATACACCAATTTGATGTCTGTGACCTTAAAATTAAATTATTTATTTATTTATTAACCTAAAATATAATTATTTTTTAAAGTCTTTTAAAATATATTTAATATAAAAATTTATTTGTAATGTTGATAAATTTAACAATAATAAAAAATTAAATTAATAAATTATATTATTTATATATATAATTTTTTCCTCTTAACATATAATATATATAAATACATATTATATATATGTATGATCATTAAATTGTTTTTATATTATTAATTTTTTTTTCGGTCATTAAATTTTTGTATACTGGATATCCAACCCTCCATCTTAGCTTGTCATCTTTTACCTCACATTTTTAAAGGGTTAAAATGCTAGTGTTTATTTCCGTAGTGTTTTGGGCGACTAATATCGCTCTTTATAAAACGTCCCGCTTGATTGTTGCCTTGCTTTAACGAGATTCGAAAATATGGTTGGTATTGTATCTATTTTTATCCTACATATCTTTTCACTTGGAAGAAGGTTCACTTGCTAAATTCCAAAGCAGGTGGTCCTACGAAAAAACAAAAAGTTGGTGAATGATTATAAATTTTAATAAATAATTTATTAAGAAATAGTTCGTTTCACACTGAAATATTTTTTGATTTTCCATGTTTGTAATATTTTAATTTTCCATGTTTGTTTGTATTATGGTTGCTTAATCCCAACCATTAAATGAATAATGGAAAATTGTTAAGCGATAGTGTAAATAGAAATGGAAGAAAAATCACATTTTTCACCTCTATGCTATAGATTTAATGTTTCATATTTAATAGACTTTTCATTTTATTTTAAGGAAAAAAATTATAAATCTTGCTTCTCTCCCTTATGTCTTTTACACTTGAGGCTACTTACATGGAGAAAGTTCTAGATTGACTAATTGAATTGTAATTTTGATTTTGGATTTCTAGATTTATTAAGTTTCTCCATTCTTTTTGGTTGGGATTCATGTATCACTACCTCCCTTGAGGGGAAAGGTCTTGTCTTCTTTGCCATCTTTTGAAGGAACATTTGATTCCTTAATCCACGTTTCTAGACATGAATTGTTATTCTTCTCTGAACCTATTGTTGGTTTGCTTTTTGTAGTCATCATCTTCATCTGATCCAAAACAGTTCTTAAACAAACATGAATGGTGTGTGACTCAGGTTTAAGCAAATTAACCAACAAAATAATAGGCTATATGAGTTGTTGAATAAGCCATGGAAGAAGAGTTAGAGATATGTCTATAGAGGAAGAGGCCATAAAATAGTAGCTCAAAGCTATGAAAGTGGGTAAAATAGGAGGTTACGATTATTAACATGATGGCCACACATTAACCTAGAAGGGAACATTTCTAGCAAAGAGACAAAGAGGAAATATATTGTTACAAAATGGGAAACTAAAGGGTATGGATGTTTGGCCTTCCGACTACCCTAACCGATACTAGCATTGCATATATCATGTTGCACAACAGACTAAAAGGGGTTCCTTGGTTGAGATTCAAAAGGCATTGATATTATTCCTATAAGTGAATTGCTAAAGGCCAAGAGAGAACCAAAATAGTCTATAGAGACCTCTAAAATTGTTAATTAATAAAGACTGAGCATCGTCATTCCAAGTTGACACAGACGTCACCTTTTGCCTCGGCAAAGCTTCTGTGCTGACCTCCCGGTCTTAACGGATCGTTCGAACTTCACCTTCGAACTGAAGTGGCTCTTTCGATTCCTCACTAGAATCTTTGTTAAAAAATCAATTCACAGGTCCTTCTCTTTCCCCCTGTCACAACTTTTGCGCATACCTGATCTCTTCCCAACCGAAATTTCAGGTTTTGGGGATTCGTGATCCCTGTTGTCGAGAACCTCAGCCTTATCGATTCCCCGATCTCTGATATCCTGAAATGTCAGAATGGCTTCAATAGAGGTTAGTCTCCATGGCTACCTTTTGGTCCACGTGATCACAATTCCATATGATCACAGTCCTAAGTCTTTCACGATTTCGGGCTTTCGAATGACGAAATGCATGGACCCCTTTGTCCTCAGGATTCCCGATCCTCTGAATCCCGATTTCTCGAAATGGTCTCCCTTTCAGGATTTTCATTCGAAGACCTAGATTGTTGTCACACATCCCCTAGAGATGGACGGTCCTCGTCACTTCACAGTTTCGGGAACTAAAATGCTTATGGGTTCTTTCCCTCGGAACTCTCGAAGTTCCAATTCCTGACCTCCTATATGCTGAAATGATGTCAGCGGGCCACACACCAGAGCTTTCCACCTTATTGGGGTTTCAGACTTCACGGTTCCAAAATGTGTGTGCTTCCTGTCTTCAGGATTCGCGAAACGCCGAATCTAGAAATGCCGATGGCTTCCGATCTCCACCACGTGTTCCAACTGATGAACGGTCCTCGATCATTTGCGATTTCACGAAGTCAAATGCCGATGTCCTCCTGTCCTCCTGAACCCCAAAAATCTAACATGTGAAATGCCGACGGGCACTTGATTATCACCACCTATCTCAACTAACAGACAGTCCTGATTCAGTCTAGGGATTTCACGACTTGTGATTCCCTGATGTTGTAGTTTCTTTGTCAACTTAAAACCCTGGTAGCCGAAATACCGATGGGTGCTTGATCTCCGCCACATGTCCCAACAGATGGACGGTCCAGATCAAGATCAGGGTTTCCACTATGAAGTGACCCGATCTCCTATCCTCTAGACTCCCGAAGTCCCGAATTCTGAAGTTCCGATATCCCGACGCCTTTCGGGACCTTCACTCTGCCTGCGAGAGTTTAACCCTCGTGCAACTCCAGTCAGATCCTACGGCTGGCGGGTTACTAGGTGAGGATCCAACGACTCATGATCTCCTGAGCTTGAAACTTTGGAAACAACCGTAACCTCCTTGCTTCTCTATCAGATCGGATGGCTGGCGGGATTTCGCTAATCCTCTACAAAGAAATTTGATCGTTCGTCTCTTCCCTTCGACGACTTAGTAGGTTCGAATCCTTTGGGGGGTCTTCCACGACTTCCAGCCTTTCAAGAACCTCCTGCACGCATTCCTTGCGACAACCCTCAATCACTTCAGTGTTGAACACCTTTAACTCCGTGCACTCCTTGCAGCGACAAATCCTTCAATAGCTTCTTAGTTTTCAAACCCTGGATTCAAGCTTGGTCTATGCACACATTGCAGGACTCTTGTGCCTAACTGTACCTTTGAGGGAATGAGAACAAAATCTAATCTATCTGAGCTTTCAGAGACAAACCTTTGAACCCTTTTTTGTCAACGCACTCCTTACGGACAATTCAACTGCACTCCTTGCAGGAACCCTCGCTCAGATAGAGAAACAATTGAAACTCATTTCCTAACTCTTTCTCTCTTAGACTTCAAACATTTAACAAGAAATCATCCATACACAACATAGAAAGAAAATGTATATCGAAAAGAGTAAAATTATGAACATACCATTCAACATACACATACAAGAAACAACTACAACGCCATGAATCTGAATTAAGACTTCTTCTATTAACTTAATCTCTGTACATGGGTGTTTTTCAATTACAGTTTCTCTGTTCCAGCTCTGTATGCTCTCTTTTCTTCCTCTTGGTAATGTTCTTCACTACTCTGCTCTCAATTGGCATCCTCCTTCTATGTTACAATTACACAATGAGGGTGTCTATATCTTTTTTCCCTCCACTCCTAAAACTGTCAACTCTGAGAATTCAAAGCTACCTACTAACATAAATGCTTTCTACCTACTATGGACGAGAGCGGATCGCTCAAGGTCCTTTACAATATATAAGTACGCCTCTCCTTAACTATCATATTTACGTTTTGGTGCATTTATCTTCAAAAGTTTTTAAATAATTTATCATGTGTCTAAAATGGGTTGGCGCTTGCCCCATGCTCGCTTGACATTGGCGATGCTCTTGCATCATACTCCCTCGTTTGAAAATTTTCATGGGCTCCTATCCATGAGCTCTCGCACAGTTTGTCCATGCTTCTGAATCTCTTCTTCATTCTCCCAGTTGGCATCTTCAACTGGATGTCCTTTCTATTTGACCAAGTATTGAAAGTATTGTCTTCTTTTGGTCTTCTTGCTAATTCTTTTGTCTAGTATGCTTTCCATTTGCGACTTCTCTGCAACAGGCATCTTCTTTGTCCACTGGATCTCTGGTTGTTCATCACTTGTTCCTGCTTCCCCAGTTTTGTATGGATACAAATCTGAGACATTGAATATCGGAGAAATTCCGATCCCATCGGGTAATTCAATATCATAAGCATTTGCTCCAAATTTCTTCAAGACCTTACATGGTCCGATCTTCTTCATCTTCAGTTTGTTATATGTCCCCTTCAGGAACCTTTTCTTTCTCAGATGTGCCAAAATAAAATCACCAACCTCAAACTGAAGTTGTCTCCTGTGTTGATCTGCTCTTCGTTTATACTCCTGGCTCAATTTCTGTAAACACTCCTTCACTTGGTTGTGAAGTTCTTTCATCGCCTCTACGAAGTCTTCTGCACTAGTGCTCCTAGTCGCAATCTGTTCTGAATCCCTCAACTCAGAAATTCCTCTCAGCTACATGCCATAAACAATTTGAAATGGACTTCTTCATGTGCTTCTGTTGATTGAATCATTATAAGCAAACTCCGCCTATGGTAATATGTTGTCCCACTGGCTGTGGTGTTTTGTCACCAAGCTCCTCAACAAGTCTCCTAAACTCCTGTTTACGACTTCTGTCTGTCCATCCGTCTGAGGATGATAAGCTGAACTGAATGATAAATTTTTTCCCAGCTTCTTCCATAAGGTTCTCTAGAAGTGTCCCACAAACTTAGTGTCTTGATCCGAAACTATGCTCCTTGGTAAGCCATGAAGTCGAATGACTTCTTTGAAAAACAGATTCGCAATGTGAGTTGAGTCGCTGGTTTTCTGACATGGAATAAAGTGTGCCATTTTGGAAAATCTATCCACCACCACAAAGATTGAGTCAAACCCTCTTTGTGTTCTTGGCAACCCCAATATGAAATCCATGCTGACAGCATCCCACGGCCTCTCAGGTATTGGCAATGGTTGATAAAATCTTGCATTCTGTCTCTTTCCTTTCGGATGTTAGAAAATTCTACATCTGTCCACGAACCTCTTGACATCTGCTCCCATTCCCGGCCAAAAATATGACTCATTCAATTTTGTGAATGTCTTGTCATGACCAAAGTGCCCGACCAATCCTCCACTGTGTTTCTCCTTCAACAAATTCTCCCTCATGGAGCATTTTGGAATACAAAGTTGATTACCTTTAAACAACAATCCTTCCTGGATTATGTATTTTTTCCATTGGCTTCTATCTCTAAGAATTGGATTCTCAGCTGCTTCATATGCCTTCTTAAAATCTGGATCATCTCTGTACATGTCCCTGAGGTCATCAAAACCTAGTGTTTTAACTCTGAACTTCTGCAACAACAAACATTTCTTGCTCAAAGCATCAACAACCTTGTTAGCAGTTCCAGAAATATGTTTGATTACAAAAGTAAAGTTCTGCATGTATTCAACCCATTTTACATGTCTTTGATTCAACTTTTCCTGTCGAGTCACAAACTACACTACATGATTGTCACTGTATAGGACAAACTCCTTCGGAATCAAATAGTGTCTCCACTTCTTCAATGCCTGAATGATAGCATAAAACTCCTTGTCATATGTAGAGTACTTCACCTTCGCTTCATTCAACTTCTTGCTGAAGTATACTATCGGCCTGTCTTCTTGACTTAAGACTGCCCCTATTGCAAATCCACTTGCATCGCATTTCACTTGAAATGTTTTTTGGAAATCAGGCAACACCAGAATTGGTTGTTCCGTGATTTTCCTCTTCAACTGATTAAAAATCTTCTCAACCTCTTCTGTCTAGTGAAAATATTTTTCTTTTCTTCACTGTGTCCATCATCGGTGCACTAATTCCACTAAAATTTCTGATGAACTTTCGGTAGAAACTAGCCAATCCGTGAAAACTTCTCACCTCAAATATGCTCTTCGGTGATGGCCAATTCTTGATCACTTCCACCTTATCTGGATCCATCCTTAATTTATCTACAGAAATAACAAAGCCCAAATAGATGAGTTCTATCTTCATGAATGATGATTTCTTCATGTTTATCAACAACTTCTCTTGCTATAATATCTTCATCACTGTAGCTAAGTGTTTTAGATGCTCTGCCTCTATTTTACTGAAGATCAGTATATCATCCAGATACACAATGACAAATTCTCCGATGAACTCCTTCAGGACTTCGTTCATCAACCTCATGAAGGTACTTGGTGTGTTTGTTAAACTAGATGGCATAACAAGCCATTCATACAACCCTTCGTTAGTCTTGAAGGCTATTTTCCATCAATCACCTTCCCTCATACGAATTTGGTGATATCCACTTTTCAAATCCATCTTCGAAAAAAAAAATCTCCACTTAAGAAATCCATCAGATCATCCATCCTTGGTAATGGAAATCTATACCTAATGGTTATCTTATTAATTTCCCTTGAATCATTACACATCCTCCAGCCTCTATCTTTCTTTGGACTGAGTACTGTCGGAACAACACATGGACTCAAGCTTTTTATAACCAACCCTTTATCCAACAAATCCTAAACTTGTCTTTTGACCTATTCATTCTCCTGTGGCATTAATCTATACACTGATTTGTTTAGTAAACTAGCTCCAGGTATGAGATCAATACGATGACTCACACTTCTAATTGGTGGCAACGAATGAGGTAGTTCATCCACTACTATGTCAACGAACTCTTCCAGCAGTTCCTGAACTTCTTCTGGTAAATCATCTATCCTTGTGCTGGTTAAAACAATTATTGGCTTCCTAACCACAATGAATTGTGGTTCCTCCTTCTTCTTGACCTTGTTAAGGAGTTCCTTCCCACTCATGAGAAGTACAGTGTTACTTACTTCAGGTTTCACTTCCTTATCTTTGATTGGAAGCAACATGTGAGTTCTCTCATTCTTTTCTACGGTGTATGTGTTCATCCTCCCATCATGAATCACATTTATGTCATATTGCCACGGTCTACCCAACAATAAATGACAAACATCCATGGGAATAACATTGCAGAGTATCTTATCATTATATCCTCCTATCTTAAATTTAACTAAACATTGTTTAGTGACATTTACCTGATGTCCCTTTTGTAGCCATGAAACTCTATATGGACTTGGATGTTCAATCGTCTCCAGCACCAGCTTTTCTACCATCTCCATTGAAACGAGATTATATATGCTACCACTGTCCACAATGACCTTGCATACCCTGTCCTTGGTTTTGCAAGCAGTCCGAAAAGGTCTGTTTCTCTGTACTGGATTTTCCACCTCCTTCTCTGGTGTCAAAAGAACTTTCCGCATCATCAACAATCTTCCGCCTTCAACATCTTCTTCCTCAACATTCCACCTCTGTGCTTCGGCGATGTGAGTCTCTCCACTCTCTTTCTTCTTGTCTGGAAATTCATAAGATTTGTGTCCATTCTTTCCACACATGAAGCATTTTATTACTCCACCTCTTCCTCTTCCTCTACCTCTAGTACGAGGAAAAATATTGTTATCAGCATAATCTCCTCTTTGTTCGGTATGTTTCCCTCTCTGTTCAGCATATTTCCTTCGCTGTGAGGTTCCACCTCTTTCAATTCGATCCTGAGGTTTCTTCCAATCCTCCTTGGGTTTCTGATTTTTATCTTGGACAACTGATTTTCCCCTGGCTTGACTTCTGCCTCGGCCTCTTTGACCCTGCTTTCGGCTCAACTTCTCTTCAGCCTTTAGAGCCATCTGATAAGCATATTCCACAATTCAGATGGTTACCATGCTCATCTAATCCTGAATGTCATATCTCAGGCCATTCATGTACCTGACAACCTTTTCATCATTGCTTTCTCGATGACCTGCCCTGATGTTTAGCTTGTAGAATTCTTCGGTATATTCCTTCAATGTCATCAGTTTCTGTCTCAAATTTTGCATTCTTCGAAACAAAGTAATCTGGTAATCTCTGGGAATGAATTTTGCCTTCATCTTTGCAATCATCCTATCCCAACTCTTGATTTTTTGCGTGCCTTTGCAGCGTCTATTAGCTTGTAGTTCATCCCACCACAATGTTGTATGTCCTTTCAGCCTTGTGACAACATGTTTGACCTTCTTGTCTTCCTTGACATCTTCATAGTCGAAATAAGTGTACAGATCTCTAATCCAGTCTAGAAGCTCTTCAGCATCCAGGTTTCCTTCATAAACTGGGATGTCCATTTTTGCCCTGGCACCCATCCTTGCGACAGCTCTAATCAAGCATTCATTTGCAACATCTTCCGCTGAAACTTCTTCTTCTTCATGTTCAACTTCATTTTCACTTTTAGAATCACTAAGATCCCCAATACCGACTGTGCGTCTCTGTGCTGTCTCCATGTCCTCAAGTCTGGCGCATAAATCATGCATTTCTCTTGCCATGGTTGGGTCAGGCATCTTCCTACCTCTTCTTCTTGGTATTTCCATTTCCTCTGGCGGATCGAGTGTTTGCATGTCCCTTCTTCTTGGCGACATGGTGAATTTTCCTTTTCCTTGCCACAGAAAGAAAAGAACCCTTTCTGTGCTCTGATACCAAACCTGACGCAGATGTCACCTTTTGCCTCGGCAAAGCTTCTGCGCTGACCTCCCAGTCTTAACGGATCATTCTAACTTCACCTTCGAACCGAAGTGGCTCTTTCGATTCCTCACTAGAATCTTTGTTAAAAACCCAATTCACAGGTCCTTCTCTTTCCCCTTGTCACAACTTCTGCGCATACTTGATCTCTTTCCAATCAAAATTTCGGTTTTCGGGGATCCTTGTTGTCGAGAACCTCAGCCTTCTCGATTCCCCAATCTCCAATATCTCGAAATGCTAGAATGGCTTCAATAGTGGTTAGTCTCCATGGCTACCTTTTGGTCCATGTGACCACTATTTCATATGATCACAGTCCTAAGTCTTTCACGATTTTGGGCTTTCAAATGCCGAATGGTCTCCCTTTCGGGATTTTCCTTCGAAGACCTAGATTGTTGTCATGCATCCCCTAGAGATGGATGGTCCTCGTCACTTCACGGTTTCGGGAACTAAAATTCTTATGGGTTCTTTCCCTCGGAACTCCTGAAGTTCCGATTCCCAACCTCCTATATGCTGAAATGACGTCATTCGGCCCCACAATGGAGCTTTCCACCTTATCGGGGTTTCGGACTTCACGGTTCTGAAATGTGTGTGCTTCCTGTCTTCAGGATTCACGGAATGCCGAATCCCGAAATGATGATGGCTTCCGATCTCAACCACGTGTTCCAACCAATGAACGATCCTCGATCATTCGCGATTTCACGAAGTCAAATGCCGATGTCCTCTTGTCCTCCTGAACCCAAAAAATCCGACATGCGAAATGCCGACGATCTCTTGATTATCGTCACCTGTCTCAACTAACAGATGGTCCTGATTCAGTCTCAAGATTTCACGACTTGTGATTCCCCGATGTTGTAGTTTCTCTGTCAACTTAAAACCCTGGTAGCCGAAATACTGATGGGTGCTTGATCTCCGCCACGTGTCCCAACAGATGGACGGTCCAGATCAATATCGGGGTTTCCACTATGATGTGACCCGATCTCCTGTTCTCTAGACTCCCGAAGTCCTGAATTTCGATGTTTCGATATCCTGATGCCTTTCGGGACCTTCACTCTGCCTGAGAGAGTTTAACCTTCATGCAACTCTAGTCAGATCCTACGGCTAATGGGTAACTAGGTGAGGATCCAACGACTCATGATCTCCTGAGCTTGAAACTCTGGAAACAACCGTAACCTCCTTTCTTCTCTATCAGATTGGACGACTGGTGGGATTTCGCTAATCCTCTACAAAGAAATTTGATCGTTCGTCTCTTCCCTTCGATGACTTAGCAGGTTCTAATCCTTTGGGGGGTCTTCCATGAATTCCAACCTTTCAAGAACCTCCTGCACGTATTCCTTGCATCAACCCTCAATCACTTCAGTGTTGAACACCTTTAACTCCGCGCACTCCTTGTAGTGACAAATCCTTCAATAGCTTCTCAGGTTTCAAACCATGGATTCAAGCTTGGTCTGTGCACACATTGCAGGACTCCTGTGCCTAACTGCACCTTTGAGGGAATGAGAACAAAAGATAATCTATCCGAGATTTCAGAGACAAACCTCTGAACCCTTTTTTGTCAACACACTCCTTGCGGACAATTCAACTGCACTCCTTGCAGGAACCCTCGCTCAGATAGATAAACAATTGAAACTCATTTCCTAACTCTTTCTCTCTCGGACTTCAAACATTTAACAAGAAATCATCCATACACAACATAGAAAGCAAATGTATAATGGAAAGAGTAAAATTATGAACATACCATTCAACATACACATACAAGAAACAACTACAATGCCATGAATCTGAATTAAGACTTCGTCTATTAACTTAATCTTTGTACATGGGTGTTTTTCAATTACAGTTTCTCTGTTCCAGCTCTGTTCCAGCTCTGTATTCTCTCTTTTCTTCCTCTTGGTAATGTTCTTCACTACTCTGCTCTCAATTGGCATCCTCCTTCTATGTTACAATTACACAATTAGAGTGTCTATATCCATTTTCTCTCCACCCCTAAAACTGTCAACTCTGAGAATTCAAAGCTACCTACTAACATAAATGCTTTCTACCTACTATGGATGAGAGAAGATCGCTCAAGGTCCTTTACAATATATAAGTACGCCTCTCCTGAACTATCACATTTACTTTTTGGCACATTTATCTTCAAAAGTTTTTAAATAATTTATCATGTGTCTAAAATGTGTTGGCGCTTGCCCCACACTCACTTGACATTGGCGATGCGCCTGCATCACAAGTTCGTTTTCCCAAGTTGGGTTTCCATAATAAATAGTTTTATTATTGTGTATGATTTCATTTCCATGTGTTTAATAATTGTTGTGGGTTTTCTATTTGAATGCTAGCATAGTGCCATTGCACATTTCTTTGATCTAATTTCATTAATTGGAAAAAAATACCCAAATAGTTTCTTTATTAACTAATAATCTCACAAAGAAATTAAATGCATTTGGTAGATAAATTAAGGTTTTTGTTTGAATGTATGAGCAATAGATTCATTTTCCAAAATCACTCTATTACATTGCTTGGGTTTTTATAGCATTCAATAGATGGTTCTTGTGTTTTGGATAGTGCCCTTCACACTAATTTCACCCCCCAAGCAGCGAGATGCTATTATATATATACGCAAGAAAAAAATCCATTTTCACACTCACATTAACTCTTTTTTTCTTAACACATACAACATATCCGTTTTTACACTCAGAGTGACTCATTTTTTTTTTCTAATATAGACATCAAATCAATTTTTGCTCATGGCCATATCATGATTTGTTTTTATATTACTTGGAAGCATTTCCCAGTGATTCTCTTCAACTTAGAGGTTGTCTAACTTACCCACAAATAGTGATTCCCTCTTTCATTGATTATATTGTTGTCTTGGTAATATCAATGACCTATGAGTGAAGTTACACTAGTGAAAACAAACCAAGATTCAAGTCTTAACATAGTAGGTTTGGTTAACCTCTAAGAGTGAATAATTTTGAAGTGTGTCGACTATTCTGTAGTAGTTGAAGGAAAGTGGAGACAAACATGCATTATTCCAAATCAAAGTTCACTTGAATCTTGAATCTTGGTTTAGAAAAAAGTAGTAGACGTTTAGAAAAAAAGACAAACTAATTTTGGCAGATTCACTAAAATACAACAATTTAATAGTATAATCATTATCCACATGATTGTTGGCAAGGTGAACCGAATTCTATAAATAAAAAGATAAAGAATGGGAGTAAGTAGGAAAGTACAAACTTATTCTATATAGGTATTGTCATTAATCATCTCCATTTTAATATGTTTCACTGAGCAGTTCAAACATTGCTAGAAAGTTGGCATTAACCTCATACAACTCAAGTTGGTAGATCCAATTTCCCACTTAAGAGAATAAGAAAAGTGAGGGAAAGAGAAACAAATTTTAATGGAGCCTTATGTATCAATTCTACCAACAAATACTATAGGGAAAAATGGATCTCAACTTACAATGATTCTATTTTTCTGAATAGAATTAAGCTTGGTAACAACTAATACATTTCATAGGTTATTATTTCAATGGACCTTGATCCTCTCCTCACTTTTTCACTTCCTTTAATCATTTCTTATGAGGCTTTTGAAGGTAATAAAGAAAACTTGTACAGAGATAAAGACAATTGACCAATTATCATGTTTGATTATCCTTCTATCAATTTCCTTCAAGATTAGAACCACTGACGATTTCCTAAAAAAAACCAGTGAAGTACTATACTGTAATACACATAAACCCTCTCAATACAAGCAACCTAGAATGTTTGAAATTTGACCTATTTTGACTTGCACTAAGATGAAGCCTTTGAATTTAGAAAGTAACACCCATCTCAGAGAGGGAATTATTTAAATTGTTTAAGTTGTTGTTCTAAATTCCCAACCCTTTTCTATTTCTCTATTTTAAACAAATTCAACTCTAGTTCATGTGGTAGCATAAATCAAGTATCTTGAGATTCATTTTCTCACTTCTCGGGCTTGAGCTTTCATTCTACGCCAACCTCTAAGAAACTTGTGGTTTTTCTAAATGGCCATTTTACACCAAATTGATGTAGGTGTATTCCTAATTTTTCTAGTATAGATGAGTGGCATGAAATTGTGATGAAGATAGAAGAGATGAAGGAAAACACGATATTGAAATGTGTACAATAAAATATTGGCACAACATAATTTGAAGCACAAGTGCGACGAGAGAGAAGTATAGTGCAAAGTTCAAGTGAAAAAGAGAAAAGCACATAATAGGTAGAGAAGTGCATGGTGGATGATGTAAGTGATTCTGAGATTAGAAAGAAACACATGATATATGCAATGAGTGCTCATGACTGAGATCATGCCATCAAAAGATTAAATATCACAAAAGGTAGATGAAGCAACTCCTAATGATCAAGGGCACCAAAGGAAGATGAAGAGTGATGACGATGAAGTGTCATGGAGGCATGTGAAGAGTTTGTTGAAGCTAAACAATAAACAAACATGGGAATAAATATGATAGAAACAATGAGGATTGGTTAGCCACTCTAAGCATAGTGTTAGAGTATACAATAGAGGCAAAATAGAGGTTGAGATATAAATTGAATCTATATAGGAATTATGTATGTTTAGTGTGAACATGATAGGCATATTCCCCTATAGTTGTAATCTAGTTCATTGTGTTGCTTGAATGTTTATGTGACCCATACGAGTTTGTGTAGTGTATTCTTGTTCTAACTTGTGTTGTAGATAACTATGCATAGTCTAAAAGTGAGGGAAGGTTCACTAATTGGGAATTCCATATCCTTGATTGCACCATTTGGTACTAGAGAAAGATTTGAAGCTCTAGGACAGTGAAGCAAGTGAGAGGAAGTATCAAATAATATAAGATAAGATAGGTAAGATAATTTTATAAATTTCCAACAAACGAACACAATGGTTGTTCAATGAGATCTGAGACTCTTTGGCATTATTTGAAGAGTACAAGCCCCCATCTGGAACCAGGATTTACCCCTCAAAATGAAGGGCCATTTTTTAGACAATCCTTTCAACAATATAGATCTGAAGATGAACTTGGGTGGAAGACTAAGAAGGAAACTTAACATGATTGATATATTTGGCATGTCCTTTTGAATATATATTGGTTAAGGGTTAGAATTTTGTTTTTTGAAGAGCACCTGAGTGGTCCCAATGGTTAAGAAAATGTGTTATCTCCGGGGAGGTCACAAGTTCAAAACCGGCGGGGGGTAGGGATGCTCATATGGGCCCGTTGTGACAAGGATGGAAGGGTAGACGACCCCTGGTATAGAGGTTCAAAAGGTTCACTTTGGTGGACCTTCGTTGGACCTCGGGACGTCTCGGCCCCTGCTAAGTCACAAGTTATTGGTATATCTGGCTTGTGGGCTGCTTGGATATACTCTTGGGAGGTTGTTGTTCCCATAGTAAAAAAAAAAAGAATTTTGTTTGTTGAAAATGATAGTGTACTGTTCTAGTTTACTTTTGGTCATAATGATGATTACTCTTTCTAACTTTGTGGATTCTTCTATGGCATTAACAATGTGACTTATAAAGTCAACATAGAACAATTGTGCTGGTTTTTGGGATTCTTCAAAGAGTATCATATGGGTGTCTTCTTGTAGCTTTATAATAATTTGGGATTCATTTCTAGACTTCTGCAGAAATACTATTGGTTGTTGATGGAATTTTAGGCCTGGTATTCACTCTATATTCAAACAAGTCAATGTTTATTAGACGTTTCAATCATGTACTCTAGTGAGAATTTTGCAATTTGGATTGGTGGAATTGAGTCATTTTCCAAATGCTGCTACTTAATTAAGATGGTTACTAAATTTGTCATAAAAGTAGAGGTGCTTATTATTTGGCTAGAAATTGCTTAGAATAGGTTAAATAAAGAATAACCAACTTCATAAATTCCTCACTAAGGAAAGTGTCAGAAATGGTCTCAATGCAAATAGATACAAGGAATCTAAAACTATTGTCAATGATACTACAATAATTCCTCCAAGAAAATCTAATATCCCTATCCATTATGATGAAAAATCATTGATGAGGTATGCCTCAAAGAAACATGGACTGATATTGAAAGAGGAAAACAAATTAGCTATCGGCAGGAGCAATTCTTATAGATCAGTTGGAAGGCCATTGGAAAACATCAATAACTACATGATATCCTCAGAGTTGGTAGAGGAGTTGGGGCATTCCACGCTTTGATACAACCAAAAAATAATGGAAAAGGGAATTGTTTTCATCGAAGCATGGAACCCATGATCAAAACATATGATTAACTCTTAATGTGGGAAGGCTTTGATTGCAGTTACTCGTGATAGTTTGCTTGCTGGAAATCTAATAACTTCCAACCATATATTTGTTGATAAATTCCATATGAAACAATTGCAATTGTTCTCTTCTACATGAGTACCAATTCCAACAATTATAAAACCACCTATGCTAAGAAGTCCTATATGAACTAGCAAGTAGTTATTTAGCATGGTTTTAACAATAAATGATCCGAAATTGGATTCAGAAGCATGACAGGGCATGAAAAATGCTCAAAAATGAAAGTGCTCGAAATCCGATGAAACCAACACTATTGCATCTAAATCGTCTTCCTGATTATGGTGGTATAATTTTTTTGTCAAACGGAGTCCGTATGAAGAAGATATCGCATTTTGTCCGCCAAGCCAGACAGGTAAAATTTTGGGATGCTGATTGTACCTGTCCGTATAGTCCGTACAGGACACGTGTCAGTCCATACGATGACATGTGGTAGGTCTATATAGGTGACGTAGCAGCACCAGGGGATGACACATGGCAGGTCCGTATGATGACACGTGGCAGATTTCATACGGGACACATGGCGGCTCCAGAGCGTGACACGTGTCAGGCTGATTTGGCATTTTCAGCGCGTAGTTGGACCAATCCCGAAGTGACATGTGTCACCACTGAAAGGGTGACACGTGGCACGAGTGACATCAGCAGCTGATGTGGCAGGCTGATAGAGCATACGGCAGGTCTGACGCAGCAGGTCGACGTGGAAGTACGGCGCTGACGTGGCATGATGACTGGACCGTACGACGAGTTGACGTGGCGATGATGTGGCAAATTCTGATTGGTTAATGGTTGTTGAATCATTTGTTGACACGTGGCATCTTTCTGGGCGAATGATAGGGTGCCACGTGGGCCAATCACAGGTTTCCATGTGGTACCCTGGGTTTTGTCAATATTGGCTGTGTCAAAAATTTATTCGGGGCTCAGGGGATTCGAACCCCGGACCTCCCTCTATGCAACGCCTTCACAGATTTACGCTAACCATGTTACCGCCCTTTGGAACTTGTTATGTACATGGAGATAAATGTATATATTTTTATATATTGGTGTATTGTGCAGGGGGTAGGGCCGGGGCTTAGCCCCGACCCCCGATTCCATGCGTACTATATGACCGTTACACCTCCCGGGAGTTGAGCGCGGATATATGGCGTGCATTTTTTTTAACGGTTTGGACGGTGGTTTGTTAACCGTTAAGTCCACGGTTCTATCCATGTATAATGTGACCATGGTAAATTTTAAAATGCGTGCGGGGCAGTTATATCCATAGCCTGAGGGTTCTATGCAAACAACCATATGACCAAGTGCCGAGTGCAGAAGGGGCCAACGCTTAGCCCAAGGCTAGCGCTCGGCCATATGGTGCTAATGTGACCATGATAGGGGGCGCGCGCCCAACCAAGGGGGATTAAGTCAAATATAACCATATTATATGGTTAGATTGGGTTTTTTTTTAACCACTTTATGATTTTTAATGTAATTAAACCCATTTTTAATGTAATTGGGAGTTATTGGGCTTTTTTAGAGCCTAAATTTTGGGAGGAAGTTGGAGATTGATAACCAACTTTCCCACTATTTAACCAAGGCCATTTTGAGGCCAAGGGTAAGCTTTTGGGTAGCTTTTGGATGGTTTTGGAGAGTAGAGATGCTAAGGCAAAGCCAAGTCAAAGCCAGTTTGAGGCAGGGAAGCTGTTGAGGAGGAGATGCTGTCGGACGATTTCTGAGAGCTCGGGACATCCGTTTCAGGTGCCGTAAGTTGTGCAAGATTCTAGAGATCTGGGCGAACATGACCAGATCAGTCTAGAATCCATTCGGCATTGTAAAGATGTACTATTAATCTTTCGAACAGAAATAAAGAAGCCTCCCTCACAGAGAAAAGGCCCGGAGACGTAGGCAAGGTTGTGCCGAACTCCGTTATCAACCTGTGCATTATGGTTTGTTGTTTTTCATTGCATTTCAGATATGCAATTATGTTAATGGCTGTATAATTCATTATCTTTTCTCGTTCTTTTGTTAAGCTTCCCAATGGTCAATTAATTCATGCAAATAAAAACTCAACCATAAGTCATTTCGAAAAATCCTGACGGATCAATAGGTTTGAACTGCACAAATTTGAGAAAAGAAAGTAGTTTCTTGCATGTTATTAGTTTATGCCCCTAGAACATATTATGGTATCCAATTATGGGTTATTTATGTACCATGGTTGATATTGGAGCACTCTTTATATTGTGTCATTTCTTAGTTCTATGGTGAAACACTTAGTGCATTGGTTTATTACTAAGTGGGAGTGTTCTACATGTTCTTTTGTTGTGATGTTATAGTCACTACATGATAATTGACCATGTGTATGTGTGTGAGGTGTTCGAATGATTTTAATGTCAATAAACAAGTCTAAGCAATGAAAATAATACCTAGAACACTAACCATCAAAGAGAAAAGGTTGTTGTAATAAAACTTATGATGAAACACAATGTGCTTCGACAATATTTTGAATTGTAACAACAACAAGTTAGCAGTCCTTAAATCAAGAAATACTTATTAGAAAACATGCCATTTAGTGAGTAGAATATGTATGAGATGTTAAACAATGATTGTATGCATGAGATATCATGAAATTAAGCTAATTACTTGTAATATGCTCAATCCCTAGTGGTTGTAACAAAATTTATGACAACAACAAATACATGGACTAGGATGCAAGGTGTTGAGCCACAATACGCATGAAGATGCAATGCAATATCTAACAATAATTCTTTGAGTGAGAGAGAGTATTAATTGAGAGTTTGTATTACTTGCAAGCATAAGACTAGTGTTGTCTTTTTTCCTTGGGCAAATGGAGTCAAGTAACACCTTAAATGGGAAGTTAGATAGCCAAGAAGACTTGGATGTTTGAAACCCTAGTGTTAGCACTGAGAGTCACCCTCAGATTGCAAGAGGATAAGCCCAGTGTTACAAGGGAAAAACTCTCTATGGCCAAGGGTAAACCACAATAGATAGGTATGACTGCAGAAATCAACTCAATTCCAACATGCGCTATATAAACAAATGTGCAATATGAGGAATAATCCTACCTCAATCCAATCGTTTGATGTCGTTCCACCATTGAGCACTTTGACCCAAAGCTTTACACTTGCAAGAAGTTCTCAACAAACAAGCAATGCACGTATATAGTGACAATGTATAAAATGAGTTAGCACATTAGATAACACAATCCATTAATAAACATTTCAAACATGCACATGGATAATAATCATCTATTTTCAAGATATCCATAGGATGGGAAAGGAGTATTTCTATTAATAATTGATCAAAAAAAGTATCAACATTATAGACTTTCGTGTCGGCACGGTTTGAAACCAAGAAACTGAGTTCCTTCCAACTGGGTCTCCACCACTTCAATCCTCCACCAAAGGAAAGCTCATAGAAAAGAGGTAATGAGGTCTTCTCGATAATAAGGAAAGAGCTTGGGGGATGAACATTGTGCTCATACTTGAGGGACAAAGGGATGAAGACTCAATATGAAGTAATTTCTCCAGAGTAACTTTGCTCTCAAATTTGAATGCTTTCTCCTCTTTTTCCATAGCTCGAAATTGTGATCTTATAGCCTCCAGAATGCAACTAAAGGGTCAAGTTGGAACATTTCTAGTATATGGAAGGATAAAGATTAGAGTTCTTTTTTCATGACATGGAAACTCGACCTCATTTTGTATTTTCTAGAAGAAATCCCGATATACACAAGCTGTAGTGGAGAAACAAGAGTATACGCATCTTGCAAAGCAGTTAGGGAGTGTATATGTGGAAAAATATATATTTTTGGCTCTGGATTTATCAAAAGCGGGTTGATAAGTCTGCATGGGGAAATGGAAAAAGGCCCTCTGTGCAAGATAACAATGGTGAGGCAAATCTTTCTATAACAGATGCCCCCTAATGTGTGAGATCAGAGGAGTATTTGAGATGGCCAAAATACATTGTAAATAACCTAGAAGTGGAGTGGTAGAGAACCAACTGGACGAACTCAATTGCTCATTACATTATGTACCGACTTTGCATACATGGATACCAAGAATAAAATGCACATCCATGTGGAAAATATACCAACAAGTGTTCATGGCCATGAGTAGGCAAGTATAAATGCAGTTACATGCCAATAGCTGTCATAGTGATGAACAAGGCCTAGTGAAACCAGTCTCAAAATCAATTTGAAGATATCTGTATACCATGGAGTACAATCTAATCTCCCATGATTGCCGAAGTCAAATAGGTATTGGTCCAATGAAATGGAACTAACAGCTCAGGAAAGCTGTGTCCAAAAAGTGATGTCTTCAAGTCTTCAATACAATTCGCCAATGGTGCAAGTATACATCATATGAATAAATGAGTTGAGGTCGAACACGATGAGACATCATTTGATTACCGGTCATTTAGGTATACCATTACCAAACGTGAGACAACCTACCAATGATGAAAGTAGGTATCAAGGCACCAAGTACATCTCTACAAATGTGAAAAAAGGAGCTAGTGTTGAACACTTGAGAGATCCATTGATCAAGAGACATTGATGTATTCCCATCTGTCAATGGCGAGAGAGCCTGCCACTAATGAATGCAAGCCTTAAGGTACTCATAAAATTCTAGGTCTCATATCCAGAATACATGAGTTGAATTCGATGGAAAGAGACCCACTGAAAGAAGAGCATTAAGGCATCTCTCATCAGTCAGCACGAGGAACAAAGCAGGAGATTCATGATTTGGTGGAGATCAGACGAAGAACATGTTCACAAACCAACGACCCTGTGTGTCTTTTGCGTGTGCCAAATGCAAGCGGTACATGAAAATACCTCTGAATAATAGCCAATGATGAAAACTACTGACAAAGGTAAGGAAACCACCAATAAGGCTAATGGAATCCAAGACACTGCACGAATCCCAAAGTGTGAATAGATGTCTTGCCGTCAAACAAAAGAGAAACCACCTAGTCAATGACCCATGATGAAATGTCGATTGCTGGGTTCAAGGTGACCTACCAATGATGAAAGTAGGTCCAGGGTGCATCATAAGACCAAAGTATCATGTGATCCTGAGACAAACTGAGGGTATGAACGACATGCAAAGTCAATATTTTTGAGGAGTGGCTGACACAGGTTGATAGACTTCCTTTGAACAAGAGCATGAGACATACGGTGGACTCCGACAGTATAGAATTAATGATGTGACAACTAGATGCAGGAGGCATCCATAATGTTCTCTATAGTGACTAGAAGATTAACCATTTGGTAGAGTAAATTCTGTAATGAGATCAGCTTCCTAAGGCCATGCTAAACCCAAAATTATGATGACGCAAGGACTCAATAACTTTTCTCTCTGTTCAAAGGTGACACGACTGTTGCCAATTACAATATAGTACTCCCTTCCTGCCTGTCTTTTTTTTTCTTTTCATAACAAGTGAATGCTATGATACAGAGGAGGGAACGAGTGTCGCAAGTAAGCAAAAATAGTTCCAGCAGTGGAACGTACCTATGCTCAATGCAAGGAAATTCATGCAGGAGATGGACACTCAGGGTGATGTTCCTTCTAGGGTATAGGGTGTCAAATTGTGAAGGATATAAACAAGGCTCTGTTTGGTTGAGGATGCAAACTGCTTGGGCCATGGTTTATAACACAAAGCAAGAACCGACTAAAGGCTCAATACTGCAAGCAAGGGCATGAGATGAAATCACAATTTAATGCCAAAAAATTTCCTTTTTTATATATTTCAGTCTACTTGGTGTGAAAAAGTGGTAAACTTGTGCCAAATAGACGTCTTTTCAAATTCAATTTACGAGTGTGAAAAAGACAAGTTCACTCGACGATCTTTTCCATTTTTGATAGCAATTCGGAAAGGAGCTTAACTAAGAATCATGATATTTCAAATCTAATTTTAACGAGTGTGAAAGGGACAAACCACTCAACGATCTTTTCAATTTTTAATAACGAGTCAGAAAAGAGCTTAACTAAGAATCATGTTTTGGGAGTCCACAGGTAATAAGGCCACATGTGCATGAATGAGAAATGAGGCTCATTGTAAAGTCATGTATCGAATTCTAATGGACTCCTGGTCCTAAGGAAAAATCTCGTCATGGGAACCAAATGAAAAAGAGGTTCTAACTAGGGTACCCATGTTTGGTAAGTCTCTACCATTTATTAATGATGCTATGATAGTAGATGGAGGTTAATGCATCACAATAAATGGGTTCGTACCTAAGGCGTAAAAAGTGGCAATTGAAGGATAATGAAAAACTACACAATGTAGTGAATACCTATCCTATATGCTAAGTTATGAATATACCTACTTGAGGAGACGAACGACCAACCATGGCATTGAAATCTGTAAGAAAATTGATTCGAAACTACAAAAAATAGCTTAAAACCATTTTTGAAATAGTCCATAGACAAAATAATAGCATAAAACTATATCAAATGGGTAAAAATGTTTTATAAATAGTAATAAAATCAAAATTTACTATGTCATTTTCATTTTCACCCAAAATAGTGCAATTAGGACTAACATACCTCCAGAATTCAAATGACGATCGTAGGAGAAATAGGCAACAAAATCACAAACCGTCTGGCCTAGGTAACTCTTCATCCCATCCTCTTCAAATTCAATGGTTTACAATTTTGAATTAGGCTCCATTTTTTTAGTTTTTAAGGGCGCAAATTGAGTTTTTCGGTATACACAGGTTTCTACTAATATGTCACTTATACGACCAGACATATGCCCCTGTGTGAACTACAGGGAGCGTATATCAAGCCCTACCCACGATTGTTCTTGGATAACCCACGTATACTTGCACAAAATGGAAAAAAATAAGCTTCTATCTCAAAAATTGATTTGGTTTTTGTAGGATGGTGTTGGAGTGGAGGGAGAGAGAGCATGAGGAGGTAGATGCAGTAGTGGATCGGGATTAAGTGGCTCAAGCAACATTAAAAATATGTGGTCTATACAAGTTTTGGGCTCTCAAAGGAATGAGGGCCCAAGTGAGGTTATTGGAAATGTTGGTGGGCTATTGGGATCCAGATAGCGAGAGATTTATCCTTGATGGACAACCATTAAGGATTGAAGTAGAGTACATCTACTTCTTGATAGGACTTTCACACCAAGGAGAGGTCGTGGACCTTAAGTTACGCGGGGTCGAGAGTGGAATGAAGGTCGAAGAATACATCGAGGCCCACTGTGTTGCACAGACTCCCATGGTGGGAAGTCAAATCCCTATCCGAGCTATAGGTAACCTCAACCTGAATATTATTGTGCTCATGCTTACCAATATCATAGGGTCAACCTCGTTGCATCAAGAATCAATATCTCTTATGTTTTACGAACTGGAGTGTGTGAGACCTACCGTGTACGATTGGTGTACCTCACTGCTGACCAATATGAAAGGTCAGTTGACAGAGTGCAAGCAGAGGGTAAAGAGAAACTTCGGGTTTGCCTCTATCCTTTGTAGCTTCTTTTTAAAGTGGATCCCAAGCTTGGGACCTAGAGTGGAGATCATTCCTAGAGGGCCACGTGATCTAGCTATGACGCGATGGATTGAGGTCATGAGATGACAGGGGGGAGGTAGGGTGGTGACACCCTACAATGGTGATTTTTTCTTCTGGTGGAGGAGACAAATCATAGCTCTGGATGACTATCCCTATGTGGAAATTGATTTCAGAGGTGATATTGATATGCCACTTCCACCAGGAGCCGCCTACAGTGCCATAGGTAAACAATATTTTATATATATTTATTTTTTTGTATTTTTGTATTTAAAAGAACAAAAATATTTTTTGGGTGGTGTTTTTAAATATTAACTTGATACTTCTGTGGTTGCATACATGGGTCTACAACGTCTAGAGGGATTCCTAATACACAGGTGGAGGCACCGAGGAGATGAGGCAGTGGGAGGAGAGGCGGAGAGAGTCCTTCAAAATGTGCAGGGAAAACTGTCGCATTTGACACAAAGGATTCTTATGGTTTAGGTGGAGGATCTACCTGAAGCCATGCAGAGGCAGGTTGTCGGTGTACCTAGAGCATGGGTATGACTCTTCTGGTGTATTTCCAATGCTATGGTTTTCTATCATGAGACTCATCCGGTGACATAGACATAGATGTCATGGGACATGTATATCGGCTGTATATGTATTTTTGAGGGTTTTAGCCCCAATTTTGTAATATAAAACACCATATTTTTTGGAAATATATAAAGAGGGATATTTGGCTGTACTTATATCTTACAATGTGTACATTGATTTAATGGTTTTATTTTCTTTATTAATGTGACAAATGCCAATTCAAAACATAATTAGCGTAGGCATCAGATACATGATTAGATCTTCTAGGAATGTGAAAGTATGTAATAAAATCAAATTGTCGTTCTAAAAGACGTACCCATAGGAATCGACAGAGTAACATCAGATCATGCACATGGTAAAAACCGTTCAACTGACATATGAATAACTTAGAATCCAGGCACACCTCTATAGAGAGAATACCATGTGAGATAGCATCGTGCAATAATTTTATGACGACGTTGTATTCAGCCACATTATTCGTGGATGGCCCTAGGCATATGCCACCTGAAGACACCAACAGACCCTCGGGCGAGTAAATCACCCAAGTAGTGGAAGCTAAGTTCCATGTGTGATGACTGGCTCCCTCTACAAATCCTATATAGACCAAATACTCCATTGACATCTGCCAACAAAAGGGAAAACTTGATAAGAAAGCCAAAGACAAAAAAGGGGAAAAGGTGTATATGCACTAAATTTACATTAGTATAAAAAGGGTTTCTCCCAAGCCCAGGGCTCAAGCGTAATACCTTTTTAAGTATATCCCATTTCTAGGCTTAGCCAATTTATTCCTTTCATAATCTTCCAACTCATAGGCTCCTTTTTCTAGAATAGGTCGCACGATATAAGGACCGTGCCACATGGGTTTAAACTTGCCTACCCCTAGAGGTTCTTTGGCTTGGTCATACAAGAGGACCAAGTCACCCTTAGCATACAACCAGGGACAAACAAACTTATCCTACTAAACCTTGACACATTTCTTGTTTGCCTCGATAGCCGTAAAGGCATCCCAACATTGCTTGTCAAGACTCTCTAGGTGTACAAGGCGTCGCTCTAAATACGAAGTGTGAGGTAGGATCTCAACTGCCAATTTGGGAGAAGGGATTTCTCATTCAACGGGAAGTATCGAATCCACATTGTGTACTAACTGAAAAGGAGAAAAACTGTTGGCAGTCTTAATTGAGGTTCGGTATGCCCAAAGTATGGGATATAACATGATGTGCTAGTTGGAATTGCTCCGAATGACAGTTTTTTGCAAGATGGTCTTGAGAGACTTATTGACGGCCTCTACTTGCCCATTTTCCTGGGGGTAATAAGGAGATGAGTGATCATGTTTAAAACCTATCTTAGACACTAGTTCTATCATCATTTCATTTTGAAAATGACTGCCATGATCAATGACAATCTCACTCGGGATATCGAACCGAGTGATAATTTGGTTGAATACGGAAAAAGTTGTAGTTTTCCCATCATATTTCATGGTAGGCATGGCTTCGACCCACTTGGTGAAGTAGTTGACAACCATGATAATGTGTTGATGCCCCCCAGCCAAAGTTGGGTTGTAATCAATGAAATATACTCCCCACTTGGTGAAGGGACCGATGGTAATGATTGGGTGAAGAGGGGCTGGGTGTGAGTGCATTTTTTGAGTGAACACTTGGCAGGGGTGACAATTCTTAACTGCTTCAGTACAATATTTAAATATGGTGGGCCAGAAGTAACTGGCTCACAAGATTTTTTGGCTTGTCACAATCCTGGATAGATGAACACCACAAGACCCTTTGTGGCAATCATTAAGGACTAACTCGGCTTCATCGTGAGTTAAGAAATGATGTAAGATACTATCTATTCCTCGACAATACAAAGTGTCATTGACGATTGTATACTTTTTGGCTTGGTATCTAACATGCCATCGATCATCTTGTGAGAGATGCTGAACGAAATTCAAGGTTTGAAGATATAAAACAATATCTCCATACCAGGGGTCAAATGACGAGACGAAGAAAATGTGTTCATCTGTGAACAAATCGACATGAATAACATCTTCTTCTAATCGTAGGAAATCATATATTAACTCTGCAAAAACTAGTGATTTCTTGGACTTGGTCGAAGCAAAGTCGAGATCAAATTCTTGTAATATGAAAATCCATTTATTATATTTTCTGCCTATGATACGTCTAGTGAGGACGTATTGAAATGGATTAACATCGGCAACCACAGTAGTTTTGCAAATAGTGTCATAAATGTTGGACTACGTGGATAGTAGCCAAAGCTAGCTTTTCAACGTGTGAGTAATTACGTTTAGGACTGACTAAATTTTGACTGAGATAGTAGATGATGTGCTCTTGGAGCTCATCATCCTCCTGAATTAGAACCATACCAATGGTCTCTTTAGATGCGACGATATACAACAAGTAATCTCTATTGTAATCAAGAGATTTCAGCAGAGGGGCTGATACCAAGGATTTCTTTAAAGCATCAAAAGACTGCTGAGCTCACTCATCCCAGATAAACGAGGTGTATTTCTTCAATATGTGCATGAAACCCTTAGTGATATTGGCATAATTCATAATAAACTGATGCAAAAGGTTAGATTTCCCTTGTAAACCTTGAAGTTGTCTAATCGTGCGCGGGGGAGGAAACTGAAGAATTTCCTCAACCTTAAGTGAATCTACCATGATCCCTATCTTAGAGACTAAGAATCATAAGAGACAGACAGATCTAATGCAAAATATGCATTTATGAGGATTGAGTCGGATTCTATAGTAGCGACATCTTTCAAAAACCAGTCGAAGGTGCATAGCATGATCCACTCGCGAGAGTGAGCAACAAGATCATTGAGGTAAGCTTTGACTATGTGTTTGAGATCATGAAAAGCGAAATTCATGGCTCGTTGGAAGGTTGCTCAGACATTTTTCAGGCCAAAAGGAATTTTCTGGTATGAAAACTTGCTCCAAGGACATATGAATGCCATCTTATGTTGGTCTTTGGGTTTGATCTGGATTTGGTTATAGCCTGAAAATCCGTCCATAAAATAAAATATTTCGCTTCCCACACACTCATTGAGAATTTGATCAATGAAAGGCACGGGGAAGTTATCTTTAGGATAGGCCTTGTTTAGGTCGCAAAATTCCATACACACGCGGATGGTTCCTTTCTTTTTAGTCACAGGAACGGGGTTGGATACCCATTCGGTCAAGGGAATGAGGTAGATAAATTCGACATTAAGTAGCTTCTCTACCTCTCCCTTAATAGCGGGGGCCTTCCTAGGATTAAAAGCTCTAAGACGTTGTCGAATGGGTTTAGAATCTAGGTAAGTCCTAATCTCATGTTCAACAATATGAAGGTCGATCCTTGGCATATCTTCATATGACCAAGCGAAAACATCTTGAAATTCTTTGAAGAGGTTGGTGTAGATCATAATCTCTTCTGGTGAACAATCTGCACCTATATTTACATTTTCGATATTTCCAGGGGTATGAGAGATATCGATCTAGACAGTAGGAGAAATACTTGCCATATTCCCTTCGGCTTAAATGCCATGTGTATCAAGTGGAACTACGACATGACCGACTATCTCACTCAAGGTAGATCTAAAATCATCTTGCTCAATTCTTTCAAGACTTGGGAGAAAATAAGATTGATGATGCATATCAACCCGAGGTCTCTTGGAAACATTCATGGCTTCAAGGATGGATTCGTCTGAAGGCAAAGTCTCATCCAAGAAATCATGTGAAAAAATAACGAAGTGGCCCACACAGGCCTAAGAACTGGATCCTCCTCGATCGTCTGCGAGGGAACAGGATCGAGATCGACATAAGAGTCAAGGATATATTGATATACAATCTCTTCTACTGATAGTGTGATAGCCATGCCAGCATGTGATTGAAATTCAATAGATGAAGTCAGAGAAGGTAGGGTCCAAGGGTCACTAAAATAAGAAGAGCGGAAAGGGATTGACCTCTCTACTGAAGTAGACATACTGGACATGGCATAAACATGGTGAGTCGGTGCCGAGAAGTTGAAAGTACCCATGAGGGAAGAATACATTCCAACACAGATATTCTCAGTTGCCGGCTAAGAATTGTTGACCACAGGGATTGATGGTCCAACAGATGCATTCGGGATAGAGTACACAAAGGATAACTGGTCGATCGTCACAATCTCCCCCTGATGAGGAAAACAAAGCGTGCAGAAAATGGATGATACAATGATGACCATAGCATAAATCCAATTGCAACCTAGTAACAGGCTATAATCGAGAGGTGCATCAACTACCTCTACTTCCACCTCTACCATCTTCCCACCTAACTAGATTGAAAAGGTGTGGAGAATACCATGAGGGTGGAAGGAATGACTGCCGAATGCGGTCAACATGGTCAATAACTTTGAAAGTGTTGGAGAACCGATAGCTTTCCAATAGACTAAGGAAATCATGCAAGTGGCAACACCTTCATCAATGATCGCTCATTTGATGGTATATTTAGAATACTCCACGTGGATTTGTAAAGACACATCGTAGGGTAAGTGAGGCTTCACATCTGTGACATCAAACTTGATGATCTTTGAGCCACTAGGTTCTAGAGCTCCTAAAGTAGAGAGTAAGGCATTCCTCTGTGATGGACATGTCTAGAGTACCTCCAAAGCAGACATCGCGCAAAGTGTTTGGCCCAGATCCTCAACAATAGAGTAGTTCTAGGCCACTCTAGCATTAGGGTTATGGGTAGAGCACTTGAATAATCCTTTCAGAATACGAGGTGGTGGCTCTGGTTTCTCGATATATAGATTCGTCTTTGGAGGTGGAGGAGGAGCTTCTAGGATGGTACTAGCTTTTGAAGAGCCGTAATCTCGAGAGGGAGTGGCTATATCGATTTTTGCGTCGACCATATTGATACAAACACGGTCGCCATCTTGTGGTGGTGGGTTTTGACTCCCACCAGGTGCATTTCCAGTGTTCAAAGAACTTGAGGCTAAGTACTGGTTGTGAGGAAAAGGATTCGTTAGCACAGCGTGTGGAAGATTTAAAATCCTTGCATCCTTCGCAAGTTTGGGGCATAAGTGTGTAAGGTGATCATTCATACAAAGTTTACAAGGAAACTTAACCTTACGCTTTTCTTTCGTGCCCTCTCCACCATTATCATTCTGTTTTCCATCATTATTCTTGTCTTTGGGTTTATTCTTCCCACCTCTACGATTATTTCGACCTTTCCGTTTATTCCCATCTGGTTGTTGGTCACCATTTGGGTTTTTTGATGATTGCACAGAATGTACATCCACTGATTGGGTGGGTTTGGAGGATCTAGATGAAGCTAGTCCTCCAACAGACTTCATTGCCAAGTCTACAGACTTAACATTGGTGGACCCCACAATGCCATTGGCATGGGGCCCAGGACTCTGTTGAGGATCATGAGTCGACTGTGGTGCGTTGGGAAGAAGGTGGTATAACATCCTAGACTGAGCATAGATCAAATCAAATTGCTAGGCTCTAAAAATGGCCTCTTCCTCGCTGAAGACCCCAGAAGTAGCAACATCCTTTGAAATAGGATCATGCAAAGACTTTAAAAACCATTATAAAAGAAAGGTCGTGGGGTATGGGATTCTTAACTAACTGTATTCACCTACGCCATTCCTGGATATGGTCCGAAATATGAGTGTTGGAACGCTGACGTAAAATTGACAAAAGTTCAAGGCCAACATCGTAACAAATGGGTAGTTGAAAATGGTTACGAAAGGCTAGCACTAACTGTTGAAAAGACCCATATGTCCCCCTAGGTAGCTCAATATACCATTGTGATGCAATCCTGATAAGAGTACGTTGAAACAATTGTAATCTAATAGAATTGTGATTCAAAGAATTCGATGAGCACCAGAGGTGAAAAGAAGTGACGTGATCACCAGGGTCCTCGCCATTCTTACCCTCAAAATTTGGAATGTCTGACGGAAGATTGGTGGGGACAAGGGGCCATGTGGGATCATGAGTCACCAAGTCATTCATTAGTTTAGACAAATCTAGAAGATTAAGCCTGTCCAAAAAGAGAATATGGGGTTACGACACCTGACCCCATCCTCCCACAAAAGACTGGGTATTAGGAGCTACGTTCTATCCAAGATTCTGGTAAGGACCAGAACCTTGTCCAAAATTAAAATACCCTCCTTCGGGTGGATTCATGAAATATGGATTGGGAATCATTCCAATAGGAATGTTCTGATAAGGGTTATGAAAATTGCCCCCAGTTGGATTAGCTCCAAACTGAGGGTTGTTAAAACTGCCCCCAACTAGATTAGATCCAGGTTGGGGGGTGGCCAAGACATAATATTGACCTCATCTAGGTGGGAATCTAGAGGATTGAAGTGGATTTGTTATGACAAAAGTATTGGTCGAATTCAACACCAAGGGGATAGGGATATAGGGTGAAACTTGTCCGCCAGCTTGGTTGTTCCATCAAGCCGTAGAAGGATTAGACCCAGAGTTAAGGAAGGGGACACTTCCTACATTAGGATTCGCTTGGGGAACATGAGATCTACCAAACGGAAAGGGAGTGTAAGGAGGTGTAGTGCCCCTAGGTCCAAGGCTAGTGTTATGGCAAGAAGCTGGGATGGCAGTCGAAAATTGCGAAGTGAAACTTGGCATACCATAAGAAAATGGACTAGTGTCCATGGGGATGGTCTGGACATTCTAAGTTGGCGAGTGGCCAAAACCCCTAAAATTGTTAGAGGCAAGAGACAAAGCATTGACTACGGGCTAAGCCATAGTACCAATGTAGGCCTATGACACTGCAACTATAGCGACAATAGGTGTCGAAGGAGTGAAATTAACTATAGTGGGATTGGGAGTTGATGAACTCCCAGTTTTCTGAATACTAGACTCAGTACTCATCCTTTTGGGATCACAAGTCTGAAAAGTGGATGTGTGTGTACCACTCCCGATAACTCTATGCCTTTTAGAAGGCAATATCTCAAAAATCGGTGGTAACTGTAACAACCAAAGGGACCTGCGAGGAAGCTGGTCCGACTCCATGGAGACTTATGACTCTTAACAAATACAAATATATCCTAAGGCCAGCTAGTAATCAAAGAGCATACCAAAAATTCAAACGACCAATATGCATGCAAACGGGCTAAAGTGACTGAGTGGCCTCCCTTGCTAAAGAAGGTATGCCTCACCCAAGAGGGACCTAAGACTCCCTGTTAAAGTTTGGAGGTAATAGAATCAGTTATAAAGGCTCTCATAGGATTAAGAACCAGTTGGTTAGATCCCCCCGGAGAGGTAATATTCCATAAAGGTTGTGTGTTGTCTGACCCCTATCTGACTCGGGATACAAGAAGAATAACCCTTGCAGGTAACCTATGAGAAACCTAAGTCAGGAAACTAATCAACCACTGTATAACTGATGCACAGGCAAATAGTCGTAAGTCTAGATTACCGTATGGACAGGGTAGAAAATACCGAAACCTTGAAAGTACCACCTTTCACAGAGGTATGGATACTAGCAAGATCCCCAAATATGAATAAATCCACAGAAATATCTTTGATGCTAGGTGAGTATCTAGGGGCTATCCCTTCAACAAACTTCGCACGACCTCGTGCTTAACTCCAATGTGAGCGAAGCCTCTTGATATTACCAATTATACAATGGATTTCTCAACTCCCTGTCTCAGACACGTATGTTGATTTAATTTCCTTGGAGAAGTTTACTCACAAAATCCTATTCCAAGGCACTAAATCCTAGGCTAGTTTGTGCACCCTAAACAATAAAATCGTTACTAATCAATTTTATTTTAAATCGTAAATTTTATTGGCCATGATTACTCAAAAAGGTATGGAAATGAAACTCATGGTGTTATGACTCTGCATGAAAATAAAAATAGATATAATGCAAAGCCTAACTTTAACTTTTCAGTGAATGATATGCTAAATAAAAATAGTGCAATCTTTAATTTTAACTCCACAACTCAGAAGTAAAATGCAATCTTTCGCTAAGTGTGCTAATCTAATGATAAAGGTTCTAAGACAAAAATACCAACCAATGCAAAATACCTATTTTTTTTGTATTTTCAATGTATTAAAAAGAAAATGCATGGACTGATAAGCGACAGGATATATAAATTCTACTGTGTATAAAAGAAATAACTTGAGAAGAATACCAAGAAGCTAAGCATACATCCCAACTACCAAGGACAAATAAAAAATGGAAAACAAAGAGAAAGATGCCGCCCAAAAATTCAACTCTAAACAAGTTTCCTATCATCCTAGATAATCTCAACAAGCACCACAGAGACCTAAGAAGGCTCAGTGATCCTCAAAACCTACCCAACAATCACTAAACCAAGAAAGAAAGCAAGGGGAAGTGGTATACATGATTTTTCAAGAGAAAAGGGTGTATATACGCCTCTTGTAGTGGAACAACAAGCATGTATATGAGACTGTCAGGGCAAAAAGGGCGTATATCTTTTAAAACAAGGCTAGGCAAGGGTAAAAGGATGAAAAACTTAGACCCAGAGTGAACAGACTCCGTCCAACTATGATACAACAAGAAACACAAAGGAAAAAGAGCAATGTAAGAAGAAAAAATACTTCAACCCTTAGAAGGAAGATCTATCCCCAGTGGAGTCGCCAATTTTGTTACAAGGGAAAAACTCTCTATGGCCAAGGGTAAACCGCAACGGATAGGTATGACTACAGAAATCAATTTAATTCCAACATGTGCTATATAAAAAAATGTGCAATACGAGGAAGAATCCTACCTCGATCCAATCGTTTGATGTCGTTCCACCATTGAGCACTTTGACCCAAAGCTTTACACCTACAAGAAGTTCTCAACAAACAAGCGATGCAAGTATATAGTGACAATGTATAAAATGAGTTAGCACATCAGATAGCACAATCCATTAATAAACATTACAAACATGCCCATGGATAATAATCATCTATTTGCAAGATATCGATAGGATGGGAAAGGAGTATTTCTATTAATAATTTATCAACAAAAGTATCAACATTACACACTTCCGTGTTGGCACAGTTTGAAACCAAGAAACCGAGTTCCTTCCAACTGGGTCTCCATCACTTCAATCCTCCACCAAAGGCAAGCTCATAGAAAAGAGGTAATGATGTCCTCTCGATAATAAGGAACGAGCTTGGGGGCTGAACACTATGTTCAGACTTGAGGGACAAAGGGATGTAGACTCAATATGAAGTAATTTCTCTAGAGTAACTTTTCTCTCAAAGTTGAATTCTTTCTCCTCTTTTTCCATAGCTCAAAATTGTGCTCTTATAGCCTCCAGAATGCAACTGAAGGTCTGAGTCAAAATGTTTCCAGTATATGGAATGCCAAAGATCATAGATCTTTTGTCGTGACATGGAAACCCGACCTCATTTTGTATTTTCTGGCACAAATCCCGATATAAGCGAGCTGTAGTGGAGAAGAAAGCGTATACGCATCTTGCAAAGTAGTTAGGGAGCATATATGTGGAAAAATATATATTTTTGGCTCTGGATTTTTCAAAATGGGGTTGATAAGTCTGCATAGGGAAATGGAAAAAGGCCCTCTGTGCAAGATAACAATGGTGAGGAAAATCTTTCTATAACACCCAGTACCCATCAAAATTTTTGTTGGATGTTGGTTTTATGAGTGGAGGTAAAATGGATAAAGTTCAATACAAGAATGATTTTAATCACAAAAAATGGACAAGAAATGCACAAGGAAGTGATTTCCTCATTAACTTTAGTCAGTGATTTGAGTTTAAGTGTGAGAAGAAGGCAGACTTAGTGAGAGAGGTGAACAAGACTGCCATGGGCATCCGACTTTCAAGCAACTTGGTGAAGAAAAACTCAGGCTCAAGATCAATCTTGAACTCAAGTTTAAGACACTGAAATATGTCACAACAACAAAATAATCAAACCTACATTATCATGCAACTACAACAACTCGACTGGATCCTCCATGCCCGAGCCTTTCAACATAAGGGGAAATAAGGTAGCAAGGAAGATGACTAAACAATCAAACCTACATTACAATAGAACCACAACCCTTGACTAGATACTCCATGCTTGAGTGTTTCATCACAGTTTAAACAAAGAGATGAAAGAAGATGACTTCTATTAATGAAAAAGTCTCAAATTTGATACATAACCAGAGAACAATTCTAGCATCAAAATTACACAGTAGGGAGCTCGACTGAACTAGTTGAAGACCATAACAAAATATTGAACTAATCTATTTATAATCATATTAGTCCACAACTACCAGGGGTGTGATCTGGCTATTCTAGTCAAATCCTTTTATCTGCACCTTCTTATGTCATATTATGCATGTATCCTCCTGTCAGACACAAATTCAGCTCAGCATGGGCCTATAGGAAAACTCATTCACCGTGGTACCTCGGGTTGAGAGCTCAGTATCCATGGCCAAGCCCTCCATGCCTTTTATTTATGGAGTGAGTCGAGGTTTCAACCACCACTCCCTTTTCATTAACTGATCCTTCATCAGGATCACTATGAGGCTTAATTCCTAGTGGGATGCCACACGCTGCTTTCAGATTTGATGCTATATGAGCATGTGATTGTGGGTCGTCAAAGGCGGTTTGAATTCACACTACATTTGAGCCCACAATACACCACCCTCTGCCACATAGCTCTTTCATTATACCATGGTTTCAATTACAGGACTGCTCAATAATTTTATCGTTCGAGCATGTTGTGTCCCCACAATGAAATGTGGCCACTGATATGATCATGATTTGCAATCTGAGCGCACCTGCTAAATTTAATGCTATCTCTAAATTTTATCCGCTTTCCAAATTTAGGGTCATTCTAACCGTGCTTGGAGATGGCACTACTTTGGCATTGAACAAGAATAATTCCCAGAGGATGATCTGATGTGGTGGTTTGACATCACTATGATGAAATTTCATGAAAAGAGAGGTGACATGTGTCACTTGGAAACAAGTGGATGATATGCCCAAAGGTGCCTGGATGTTAAGAACCAAACATCAATATAGCATATAAAAACATCAGGAAAAGTACTCAACGCCTTGAAAAAGAGATAATATCAGATAATAAGCCTCTTCAAGGGGGCAACCTCCTTTTACCCCACTTAAATGTTCAAGTACAAGATGATTCAAAATGAAAATGTCTCCTTGGTATATATAGGAGA
>ML786690.1:588393-616804 GCA_009831015.1 Picea engelmannii | reverse complement strand
AATGGCCTAAAGCCGACATAATTAAAATAACATTACTAATCTAAATTACAACTAATGGCCTAAAGCTGACATAAATAAAATAGCATTACTAATCTAATATGCCCCAATTAAGGGGTAATGAGCCAATATTAGGGCTTAACACTGGATTGAGTGCCATGTTCCATTGCTATATGGATGCCAAGTGTCATGAATGATGAAAGCACCACATATATGAACTGATGACTACCACATACTTTGGCACTTCAGAGATCAGGGGTGGTATACATGTAGAGATGGATCTCCAAAGTGAATGATGACCGTCGATCTAGGGTGGACACACGGCAGGGATCTGTTAACTACGGGAGAAAACATTCTATATGAAAATGGGAGTGAGGAGGATGGAACTCCTGAAGCCCGAAGTCTTGAAGAAAACTACCACCATTATATTTGGATGGACATGCGACAATGATCTGCGGACTTTGGGAGAAAATGTTCTAGATGAAACGAGAGGGGAGGAGATAAAAATATCGAAGTCTAGATTCCCAAAGTAAATATTGATGGTTCGATGGAGAAGGACGTGTGGCGCTTGATCTGCAACTCTGGGGCTTCTACCTAGCCACTAATCCTTGCACAATTTTGACATGATGAATACACATGATACATTGATATGATAGCGATCTACGATCTGGGAAGGCCCCACTTTTGTTGCCATGCACTGCTCTAGGATGGACCCTGCTTCGTGCTGCGAATATAGATGACTCAAAATTACTTAGGGAGTTTGGTCTTCAGGCCTTTTCAATGCATAGCTCTTACAATACTCCAAAGTGTTG
This sequence comes from Picea engelmannii, assembly GCA_009831015.1. Taxonomy (NCBI): domain Eukaryota; kingdom Viridiplantae; phylum Streptophyta; class Pinopsida; order Pinales; family Pinaceae; genus Picea; species Picea engelmannii. The sequence goes on along the minus strand of ML786690.1, from coordinate 615,995 downwards.
AATTTTTGAAGTGTGAGATCTAGCGACATGTGTCCTCTTGATTTGGATGATCGAGATTTATTTCGGGAGTTCGGGCTTCGACTCTTCAGGGATTTTCAACGCACAACTCTTACAATCCTCTGAAGTAAATCTTTCAAAGTGAGGGATCTGCCTCCACGTGTCCTCAACCTTTAATGGCTCAGATTTACTTCGGGACTTCGGTTCCTATGTCTAGTCATTAATCCTTGTGCTACTTTGAAATCCTGAATGCCCAAGAGCCGTTGATCTGAACTATTCATGGGATATCCACCGTTGAAAATCAAGCCTGTCTTCTTACTTGTGTTTCAATCCTGAAATGGATTGTTCTGAATGATGTGCTTTGTGATCATGGTTGTTAAATTTACAAACAAAGGACTTGGATGACCCAATGTGAGATCAATCAATAGCAAATAATATGACTGGTAATTTGGACCAAATATTACAATATGTGTTCATCCTTTAAAGAAAATAGAAAACTCCTGAGTCGATAATCAGTTAAGAAAGACACTAAGGAAAAATAGATCATTGATTGGAAAGGGAAATTGACTTTATCAACTAGAAGGGAAAAAATCCTAGAAATGGTGTGCGAAAAAGAGGGAGACATAACAGGGGTGGAGACTTGGGTATTCACAACAAACACACATGACTGCTGACAACTTTATGTGATAACATTTTGGCTCCACAAGGGATGGCATGCTCCCTGTGAGCTGCCAATAACACGCAGTTTCAGTGCCTTAGCCTTTGGGTCATGGAGTATCTTATTCAAAATAGAAATAAATAGGAAGTGGTAATTACAATGGTGGAAAGCCGATCACAGATTAAACAAGATACTTTTCATAAAGTGCCCATTGACAGGGCCACCAAAAACTTTGGAATCCTCTAAGTTCTGCAATTTATAAGTGTTATTTTAAAATACCTCAGAAATCTTGAAAGGACTAATCCATAAGGCTTCGAATTTACCATGTTTTCATTTTTCTTGCTTGGGGGCATCCCACTTGAGCACCAGATCCCCCAGCTAAAAATATTCCTTGCTTGACTTCTTGTCAAAGGCTCGTTTTATTTTTTGTTGATGCTCCTGCGCTTTGTCAAGCAGCTACTCCCTGGTCTGTTGTACTTCTACCTCCTACAGTATCCTCCTGACCATATCATCAGGTTCTCCTTGGTAGTCTTGGAGGAATTTTTCCACAGGAAAGGCAAGTTGGGCAGGAAAAATAGCTTCAACCCCATACACAAGATGAAAAGGGGAAATGCCAAGTGACCTTTTTGTCGTAACTTTGTCATCCCATAATGAAAATTTCAACTTTGATTCATAGGCTTTCTTGTTGTATTCTAACAATTTCTTGATGATCTTTATGAGGATTTTGTTAGAGGAATCCGCCAAACCATTTCCCTGAGGGTGTTACACATTATTTTCATCACCCTTATGACCATTAATGATGTAAACCTATCCTTTGTCTTTAGAAGGATTAGTGGCCTGAATTCCTGAAGAAAGAAGGGAGAAGAACTTTCCCTGAGAGAAGAAGTTGTATTTTCCTTTGTTAAAACCCTATTAAGGAGGATTTCTACAGGTTTCACTATACACAAGGTGTGGAAATGCCTGATTGCGTATTTTTCATAGGCTGCATTACTGCTAGGGTGTGGTAGCCTTCGTACGTGGAAAAAGTGAGCATTTTCTTGATGCTTCTAGAAGGAGAAGCTTCTATGGCGAGGTGGCCTCCGAATGGTTTGGATATTACTCACTTTCATGATTTAGTGGGATCATCCTAACCTCCTCACCTTATCCTCTTCAGCTTATAAAAGGAGAGGGGCTCTCATGGAGAAAGTTATCTTGATTGGGTTGGAAAGTTCTTGAGCCTTTGAGATTAGAATTTTGGATTGAGATTGTTAGCTTGGTTAGAGTGGCTTTGAGATTTTCTTTGTCAAGATAGATTGTGAGTAGCTATCAGATTGATGGTCTCAAAATCCTTGGAGAAAGAAATGTGTGGGAAGCAAGGAACTGTTGGGAGGAACCTAACAACATCAAGGCATCTGGTTGTATCTTTATTCCACATTATTTAATACATATATACTTTTCTTTCCTATATGAATGCGATTTATCCATATTGTATGATTCCTTGATCACTTACATAGTTTCATATCAAATACTCTGTTATTCTTGTCTTCATTGGCTTGTGTTTATTTTTAGATATTTCTCATAAACCTTGTGCGATGGAGCTTGGATTGCATTGGTGAAGTTGGATGCTCAATATTTAAAAGATATGTTCTAGATCCATTTCTCATTTGATAATTGAAATCTAAGGAAAGAGTAGTGTATTGTCTCATTTTGTTCTAGATCTAGGTGGATCTAGGGAGATTAATTTATGCCTGATTTATCCGATAACAAAATTGGCGACTCCACTGGAGAGCGAATTGTTTTCCTAGTTTGTCTTTCTCTCTTTCTTTGATTTCTTGGATTCCATTTTTTGAGTCACTGGGAGATACATCTTGACTCTCTAATTGTCAAATCACACTAGAAAAACCTTCATACTTTTCATTTTTTCCATTTTTCATTTGATTTCCGCACCCTGCTTTGAGGGACAATGCGGTGATATAAAATTTCCGCACCCTACCTTTTTGACATAGTGTGGCGTTTCTGCACTGTATTGGTCTTCCAGCCTGCGAAAATTTGGGATTTCCACACTGTGTTAATCTATATCCTGCGGAAATTATGAAAAATTTGATTTTTGATGGTTTTTCCTTACCCAAACCTTGGATTTGGTTTTGGGGTGAATTTTTGGGTTTGATTATGATCTGTTTACAGTCTACTTGACAAATTTGAAACTGATTTTAGCCTTTTTTTTGTCTTCTTTTAAAAGATTTGTTCTCTTTCTTTGAGTGTCTTTCAGTTACAAAGCATTGTCTTTTCTTTAGAATTGTTTGGTGAAAAAACTTGTTTTTCTTTTATTGAATAGTTCTAGTTAAAAGAGAAAATTGTTTGGGTTTCTTTGTTTCATGTAGATTTTCTATTTCTTTTAAGCTATCTTTGAAATAAAAAATTTTAATTTCTTGCTTTATATTAGATTGGGGACATCTATTGGTGCAATTATTTGCATAATATATTACCAAACATAACTTATCAACCGGGATTCGTAATCAGTAGAGTTGATGCACTGTATGTGCCAATAACAGATAGGTTCCTCTGTCTGATGAGTATAGCATAAATAAGAAACAATGAACATCAATACTCTGTTTTCAAAGATAACACCCTTCACACAATTTAGAAATTAGAAAGTAAAACTTGCAATCATACACTCAAAAGATTTTTCTCAAATAATTCCTTGTCCATTTACAAGCTCATGAAGTGGAAATATGGAATTTGAATTAGTTATATGTAGCTACTACTCTTAACAACAACTAGCCAGTAAATATGGGCACACTCCAACAATACCACTCCAAACTTAGAAGAGAAAACTGATAACAAAACTTCTCAAGCAAACAATGAATCGGAAGTTTCTTTCTTAGGTGACAAATCTGTTCATTAGAGGCTCATGAAATGAAGAGATGAACTTAAGATCTTGTTCCCTGTAGCATTTGAAACAACAATCAACAATCCACTTTATCCACTCTTAGAAAGAAATCAATCATAACCCTATCAATGCCAATCAAATATTCTTCAATATAGGAGACAATCAACATGCTTGAAAGACTTCATTACATGAAGCATGAAGGTGAGAGATGAAGTCTTATGATTCCTGTACCTACTAAGAGAACCACAATCATAAATTCAAAACAATAACAATTGCATATTTAACAATCACATACATCTATCCAACTCTTGTTAACTAAATATCATTTTGCATAAATGAAAATGGAACTTATCTACTATGTTCAATGTCTAATTACTCAAACTGATTCAAAATCAAACAACTCTGTATTGAACTTAAAATGAATTTGAAATCATTTACAACAGACAACTGTTAAATGCTCACACAATCACACAAAGCATATACATGGAGGTTTACCTTAGTTGGGACGGTGGGTCCTTACCATACCAACAAGGCAGATTTAAAAGAAACTTATAGAATGAAAGGTATGATAACAAATATCAATTCCATGAACTGCAATTTATATCATTACTTGAGAAAAACAGAGGTACAATCCACAGTCTTCAAGAATCAACCCTACAACATAACAATTCCTCTTTCTTCAAGAACCAATATTATATCATAATAATTCCTCCCTACTCATACCTATGAGGTCTTATTTATACATAAAATCCATGGAGGAATGGATGAAACCGAATCCCAAAAATAAGAAAACATTTTTTACAATTTTAGGATAAATCCCAAAAATCTGTGTTTTTTAACAATTTGGGCAGATTCGAGTTAGTCCCCCACCCATATCTCCCAAACCAATTCTAATTTTGAAAAAATTCATGCATCTTACTCAACTTTCCATATTCTGAACAAAACCCATATATTATAATTTCTATATCTAATACCATATGCACGTAAATTGAGGCACAAGTTGGCAGTTTGAGTTTTTTTGCTAATTTTGGCAGAATCATTCCCCCTGAGCTGGAGGTCCACACGTGCGATATGGGTGAATTATGACTCACATATACACATGAAAATATCTCTTTGGACGAAACCCATGAGCCCGATTTTCTTCTAGAAACATTCAAAAATTTTGAATTATGTCTAGTACCAGATTAGCACAGGTTGGTACCGGAATAGGTGGAGCCTTGGTACCGGAATAGACTCAGTACCGGATCATGTTGATTAAGATTCAAAGTTATTAGGATCATACATAATCAATAATTTAATCGAATTAACTCAATAAAACTAAACAAATCATGCTTTAATCATTTGTTACCTCTTATGCACGTGAACAAGGTCATCAAGTGTATTTATGGAGGAAACAATCAATTAGATACACATGAAGTAGGTAAAATAGGGTCAGATAGGGGGTAGTATAGAGCATTAGAAGTTTCAAAATGGAGACTCAACATTCCCCCATGCTTAAGTCATTGCATGTCCTCATGCAACAATGATCTTCAAAATTTCACAATTGATGATACTCTTCACTCGATCAAGCATTCTTTGAAGTTTCATCCTTCTTCAAATCCTAAGTTCTTATTAAACAATATAAACTTCCTGGATTATGATTCACATTATTACTCATGGAAAAGTAGTTATGGTGACAAAGTGGAGTCATGAGTAATAGATTAGATATGTTAGTGATTTGATGTTAAGTCTTATCCAATCTGTTTTCGATCAAAGTTAGGAGAAAGGGATGGATGTGACTCTAATACGATTATAGGATAGTGGCCAAGAGTTTTCATAATGACTTTGACTAATAGGCCCCCTTGGCTAGATTACCTTTAAAACAAAAGTGATGTAAGCATAGTTTAGGTCTCATTTGAAGAGAGGAACACATAAAGGAATACATACCAAGATGATTAACTCGTTTCTAATCCAAGTTTTTAGATATGAAGCTCTTCTTACTGAGGGTAAGGTAAATTACACATACTGAGGGTCTCACTTCTCATGCAAACCTACTTATTTTTAAATATAGAACTCTAAAGTGGATACTTGAAGGTTCTTAAGAACATCATTCGAGAGACATAAGGGTCATCTCCTAGCCTTGATTCGATAATAATTTCTTCAGAATGATACCCAAGGGTTTTTGTTCAGTTTTAAGTGTGCCACTTTATGTTTTTCAACTCCCTTTACCCTACATAGCCCCTCTGCTAGCAAGCCTTTTCAGTACCTCAACGGGTTTACCATAGTAGCATACAAGCATGGCCCTACTGCCAGTAGGCCTGTTCAGTACCCCAATGGGTTTACTTGATACTTCCTTTTTATTATATTACTCAAAAGATTTAGAATGATGTATACTATTCATTGACAATTTTAGAGTATAATGAAGGTAGGTGGTACGAGAGTGTTTTAGAGTTATTTGGCACATAATTAATTGTTTGCAGTTATCCCAAGGGTGACATCATCCACATTCAACTTAAATCTTAGTTATTCAATGTATAATGGAACATCTTGGATAATGACTAAGAGGTCCCCCTAGTTAATCCTATTAGGGTTCTCATGAAAGTTCATTGAGGTTTTTCAAGGGCGGTCCACCACATGAGTTTTTCATCAATACCTCCCAAGAGAAACTTGTAAAGATAAACTTGGATAAGAACTTGCTGAATCAACTAGGTTAGTATTTGACATAATGGTGTAACTACTTTTCAATGGATATTTCAATTAGCAATCACTTTTTAAAAATGATGAAGTAATGAGACAAGTGCACCCATTATCATATAGAGCTAAATGTGAAAATATCTTCTTAAAGGAGAGAAAGGATGATTCATTCAAGGTTGAGTGTATAAATGTAGGAGGAATATGTACATGAGAGTAAAAACAATTCAACACAAGAATTAAATGATCCTTGATAGAAAGAACATGAAGAGATTAGCTCATACCTCCAATTAACTGAAGTGAAAACGATGTTCAACACAGGAAAAAGATCATATCACCTTGGCATTAGTACCAGATTGGTAACTGGTATCAGAACATGTTTTTGTAGTACCGGAATAAATAGTACCAGAATAGGATAGTACCGGAACATAGCAGTACCAGAACAGAGTAGTATCGGAACAGAGAAAGGGGCATAAATATAGTGACATGATGGATGATTTTTTCTCATTCATGACGACAACCACTTCACCAAGGAATTCAGTGATAATATATGAGGAGAAGTATACGAGGGCTTGCAAAATTTCATGGTAGGGAGCGTGCAATAATTGAGAGTAACCATATGTTTACTGCATAATTAGTCTAATTTATTTTAGTAAAATGAAAAATGTTGATTTTATACGTCCTATTACTTGAAGCATTTAAATAGAGTAGCAAAAACTTTGAGTATAGGGTAAGGACTACCAACACCTCATTACCAGTACCATATCACCTAAGTACTAGATGGACGTAGGTTTGTGCTTCAATCCCAGAATCGCGCAGAGTTGTGGTTTAGTACCAGAATATCACAAACCTCCTCCTTTGGTACCAGATGAGCACACAGGAGACCATCAATACCGGATGAGCATAGTACCAGATGAACACAGGAATGTTGTTCAGTACCAAATGAACGTATACTTTCTCCTTTTGTACCAGATGAACGTAGAGGAAAACATTGTTTGCAATACTGGATGGACACAATTCTGCAGTACCGGAATAGAATGGTACCAGAATTCTGGAAATGACTATCAAATCCCAACACTAAACATGTTGATTTTTCCTCGCTGATGGAAGTTGCAAAAGAATATGAAGGTTTCATCAACCACTCCCCCATGCCTAAGGTTTTGCATGGCCTCATGAAAACAAGGTGAGATACTAAAAAGGGCTTCTCAGAGAGTTGTGCACACCTGCTAAAAAAAAACCAATAGAACTAATTAAAACTGGATTTTTATTCATGCTTAAAAACATAAAATTTAGGGAAAATGTCAAAAGTTGAATTATTAGCTATGAATAAAATAGTTTGGACTTAACATTTAGTTTCAACTACTATTAAAAGATCACTTAATCGATCATCCTTGTGAAATAACAGTCTTAAAATAGATAGGTAAATATAAAGCATGAATGCATCATTTTTAACAACTTTAAGGAAAAAGAAGAATTTTGAAGAAATAGGTCATGAAGCACTCTCGTAAGTGTTATCTTTTGTTGACAAGGATGCCTTCTCTTATTTTGAAACCCTTCCAGTATTATGCGTGCATTTGAAGGATGAAGAGATTCCCTTCTCATAATATTCCAAACAAAATCATCATAAGTTTTAAAAAGAAATCTACTATAGGAACAAAAAATCTTAAACTGATTGATTTACTAGATTTTGACATTCCCATTTATGAAAAGTATGAAATATAGGTTGCATTGTACTTATGTGCAACATTTATTTATTTTTTTACCTATCCTACTCTGTTTGAACAAAATAAAATCTCCTTCAAGTATAGGAATACTTCCTCTGAAGCCATGTGCATAACAGGGTTAGAAATATATCCATACTCGGGTTTAAAAGATAAATTTTAATGCATATCGGAGTATGAAGGACCAACTGGTTTGATGATGAGATCAAGACATAATTAAAAATAACAGAGTGGTGTGACCTAATAACTAATTGAAACCATATTTCGATAGGATCACTATATTCATGTTTCTCTTCTTTGTTTAGGTCACACTGAATGTCCCCCTCTCCCATGTTATGCATATTATTCTCTTCAAGATGATTGGTATTTGGATTACATACAAGATCTATTGAGAGGCATGCTAAGGACTCCTCAATGTCAGGTTTGACTGGTTTCTCTCCATTGAATTCTATCCATGGTTCTTTATTCTCCTCAACAAATTGACAAGAGGAATCCGACGAGACTTCTAAATATTCCCGTGGAGAGACAACTAAATTCTTCATTGCTGTCAAGATATGCTTTTCCTGAGAGGTAGATATTCCAGCTATTGCTAGAACGCGAGAAATTTCTTGGAGGAACATTCTTCAAGCTCTTGATACACCTTGAATTAATCTATCTGGTTGATGATCCCTATCTCTCAATACAGATTAGTACTCGGGGGGTTCTTACAACACCCAAACATGATTTATCATTAAAGATCTAAATTTTAAAACTATTTGCAAAAACAAAACACACCAAACTTGAACTCCTTATGTTACAGGGACCCTGTTGTCACCAGGCTATCTATTTGCACAAGTTAGCTTATCATGAAAACACAATTTTGCATAAAAGAAGGAAAAACACACTTGCATTAAAATAAAAGAGGACAACCTAAATTTGGAGCAACCCCACCAAAGTGGATGCATGGGATCTTCCCACACATCTTACCGTCTTCTCTCCGCCCTTAGGTCATCCATAAAACCAATCCAAAACCATTAAAAAAACCTGATTCAAATACTACCTATTAACGTTTACAACTCCCCAGTAATGACACCAAAATGTTGGTGCAATTATTTGCATAATATATTACCAAACATAAATTATCAACCGGGATTCTTAATTAGTAGAGTTGATGCATTGTATGTGCCGATAATAGATAGGTTTCTATGTCTGATGAGTATAGCATAAAGAAGAAACAATCAACACCAATACTATATTTTCAAAGATAACACCCTTCACACAATTCAGAAATTAGAAAGTAAAACTTGCAATCATGCACTCAAAATATTTTTCTCAGATAATGCCTTGTCCATTTACAAGCTCATGAAGTGGAAAGATGGACTTTGAATTATTTATCTGTAGCTGCTACTCTTAACAACAAATAGCAAACAAATCTGGGCACACTTCAACAATACCAATCCAAACTTAGAAGAGAAAACTGATAACAAAACTTCTCAAGAAAACAATGAATTGAAAGGTTCTTTCTTAGGTGACAAATCTGTTCATTAGAGGCTCATGAAATGAAGAGATGGACTTAAGATCTTGTTCGTTGTAGAATTTGAAACAACAATAAAAAATCCACTTTATCCACTCTTAGAAATAAATCAATCATAACCCTATCAATGCCAATCAAATATTCTTTAATACAGGAGACAATCAACATGCTTGAAAGACTTCATTACATGAAGCATGAAGGTGAGAGATGAATTCTTATGATTCTTGTACCTACTAAGAGAAACACAATCATAAATTCAAAACAATAACAATTGCATATTTAACAATCACACACATTTATCCAACTCATGTTAACTAAATATCAATCTACATAAATGAAAATGGAACTTATCTACTATGTTCAATGTCTAATTACTCAAACTGATTCAAAATCAAACAACTCTGTATTGAACTTAAAATGCATTTGAAATCATTTACAACACACAACTGTTAAATGCTCACACAATCACACAAAGCATATACATGGAGGTTTACCTTAGTTGGGACGGTGGGCCCTTGCAGTACCAACAAGGTAGCTTTAAAATAAACTTACAGAACAAAAGGTCTGATAACAAGAATCAATTCCATGAACTGCAATTTATATCATTACTTGAGAAAAACAGAGGTACAATGCACAGTCTTCAAGAATCAACCCTACAACATAACAATTTCTCTTTATTCAAGAACCAATCTTACATCATAATAATTCCTCCCTACTCAGACCTATGAGGTCTTATTTATACATAAAATCCATGGAGGAATGGATGAAACCGAATCCCCAAAATAAGAAAACATTTTTTACAATTTTAGGATAAATCCCAAAAATCTGTGTTTTTTAACAACTTGGGCAGATTCGAGTTAGTCCCCCACCCATATCTCCCAAACCAATTCTAATTTTGAAAAAATTCCCACATCTTACTCAATTTTCCATATTCTGGACAAAACCCATATATTATAATTTCTAGATCTGATATCGTATGCACATAAATTGAGGTGCAAGTTGGCAGTTTGAGTTTTTTTGCTAATTTTGGCAGAATCATTCCCCCTGAGCTGGAGGTCCACACATGCGATATGGGTGAATTCTGACTCATGTGTCCACATGAAAACATCTCTCTGGATAAAACCCATGAGCTCTATTTTCTTCTAGAAACATTCAAAAATTCTAAATTATGTCTAGTACCGGATTAGCACAGGTTGCTACTGGAATAGGTGGAGCCTTGGTACCATAATAGACTGGGTACTAGATTATGTTGCTTAAGAGTCAAAGTGATTAGGATCATACATAATCAAGCATTTAATTGAATTAACTCAATAAAATTAAACAAATCATGCTTTAATCATAAGTTACCTCTTATGCACGTGAACAAGGTCATCGAGTGTATTTATGGAGGAAAGAATCAATTAGATACACATGACATAGGTAAAATAGGCTTAGATAGGGGGTAATATAGGGCATTAGAAGTGTCAAAATGGAGACTCAACATCATCCTTGCATTTGAAGTAGAGAAATTGCATGATTTTTGGTATTTTTTGGTCTTGAATTCTGAAAATTTTTCCCCCTCATGGTCGGGGGGGCATGAATCGTGTATTGGTGTACAGTCTATTTTGCTCATTTCTTGAGAATCTTGATATTGATGAGTTTAGTATATTTTGGGACATTTTACATCTGGGAATGGTAAATGTTTTCTCCTTCTCGTAGCATAGCTTTCATCGAAATGAAAAGATTGCATCTTTATCTCTTTGCATAAATTTCGAGTCGGTCAAAACACCATATTGTCCACACCATTTTCCTTGAGTAACAACAACCATAAAATAAAGCACTTATAAAAATTGATTAGACATTTTTATATTTTCTGGTAGCAAACCTACATTAGATTAGTTGTATGGCTTTGGAATAGGTGTGAAGGATAACGTTCCAAAGCTAGAAACAAACATAGAATCTTGCGTTAGGGAGCGGTGAAATCCACTTATTACATTTTGTCCTAGGAACCCCTCTCACACAAGGGTCAGTCACGAGGTCACATTGAGACTAGTAGAGTTACTCACCCTTATTTCTTGGTGCAGATATTGCACGTATTATGGGGGTTGCTTGAAAGGTATACCCACAATGATGAGTTGAAGCCTTTCAATTTGATTTCGGGCTAGATGCCCTACCTTTGTGCATGAATCAGACTGTTGACTATTTCCCCAAGCATCACTGTAGTAGTTGGTAACCTTAGTGGTCTATCTATTTAGGATCTTTACACAAGGTGACTGTGGAGGGGAAAGTCTTCACGATACCTGGAATCGACGTTGGCCAAACTCACTCGGGCTCCTTGGAGGGTAAATCCACAATTATTGCATGGAAGCTTGCACCAAGGTGTAAGTCCGTTAAGCAAGTCGTCAATGTAACTTTTCCACCCACTCTATCTTAGCCCCTTCTTACTTTAGTGTGTTGTTTGTTTTCCCTAGTGGACTCTAGATTTGATTTTTGTTTTTAATGGCGTCAATTCCTATAATGACCAATGAAGGAACCTTTGCTCTAGAGGAACCTTTTGTTTTTCCTTCTTACGAAAGCATTGGTCCTCCTCACATTTCGACTTTGAGCTTTTTAGGTCTCACAATTGGATTACTGGTATGGTTGTTTTCTACTTAGGTAGTCCCAAATGCAGTTAGTGCTTCATTTGTAAGAACTTCCCCCCAAGAGCATCAACCTCATGTTGATCCTCCGCCTTCTTCACCAGTAAGATCTTCTTTGCCTTCTTCACTTGCAAGTTCTTCTTCCATTTCATCTGCTTCGTCGAGTGAATTTTCTAAAGCTAGTAACTCGGTGGATAAGAAGAAGAAGAAACAAAATAATAATAAGAAGAAAAATAAACAAGGGTCCAAACTTCCAACCACTGTCGAACATGTTGGAAAGAAACCAGTTACTGTTAATCGTGCTGGGAGTGTTGATGATGCCAAGATCACCCAAACACCTCATAAGCCCACGCACCCTTGCAGGCTTTGTAAGGGTAGCCATATTCTTAAGTATTTCCCTGGTCTATCCAAGGTTATAGAAGCATGGTCTACACAACCCCACCAACCCATGTTGTCATCCTCTGAACAACATGCTGATGACCTCCCATCAACTAGTCAAGATACTGTTGGGAAGAACAAAAGTAGAGTCAAGTTCCCATGTATGTTATGCAAAGGGATTCATCTAACTCACCTTTTCCCTTGTATGGATGAAGCCTTGAAATTACTGGAAGACGTGACTATTTCACAACCCCAACTTCCAGCTGCTTATCGCAAGCTTACTCTCGATCCACCTGTAGTTGATGGAATGATCGATCTAGCCCCTTCATTGGTCAGTCCAGTTGATCATGTACTCAATCTGGTCACGTCCTTAGTTGAACTAGTTGACAAAGTGGTTGATCTGATCCCATCCTTGGTCAATCCCCCTCTCCCACTAGAGAGTGAAACCAAAGTGGTTGATCCATTTCGACCTGTCGACCCCATTCTCCCCTCGGAGAATGCAACCCAAGTGGTTGATCTGATATCATCATCGATCAATCCTACTCTCCCAATAAAGAGTAAACTTGATACTACCCATGTTTTTCTTGTTGATACAGACTCTACCCTACTGGGGGGTATTCCTCCTTTTCTTGTGGAACCCCCTCCAAGTAATGAGGCCATCCATTTTGATTGGGGTGTGCTAAATGGACCTCGTCTTCCCTGTCACATTCCTTTCCAGATTACCATACAGGTTTGTGGTCGGGACAATCCTCAAATGATGATAGATGAAGATGTATCTATTAGTATTTTATCCTCTCTTTCTTGGCAAGCTTTGGTTTGTCCTCAGCTTGTGTCGATTACGCAGAATCTATTAGCTTTTAACAGAAGAACCAATCAATCTTTAGGGACCCTTTCCTCAGTTTCCTATAACTTTGGGCGGGAAAACTGTCTTTATTGATGTCATGGTAGTCCAAGACCCCTTGGATTTCACTTTACTCTTTGGATGGGATTATGTCTATGCCATGAAAGCTATTATGTCCACTCTTTTTCGTGTGATATCTTTCCCTCACGATGGAAGAATTGTAACTATTGATCAACTTTCATTCATTGGTCCTGACTGTACGACCTCCCTAAATGGTCCTTATATGCAGATGGTATCGCCCCCACCACATGTTAATTATGTGGCGTTGTCGCCCATGACTTCAACTTCTGATGACCTAGATCCAGTAGTTGACATGGTTATCTCATCGATAGGGTCTTTAGAGTTTGAGCTCCTTACCCTTGTCATGAACCTAGACATGTCCTCCTTCTAGAGTATGTTTCTTCCATCCAGTGAAGATATCTTGGAAGCTATGAATGAGTTTTGTCCCTTGACATGGTGTCCTTATGGAGCCTTACCCTCTTGGGAGCCATGATCAAGAAGAGAGTCTTTGAGCATGGTTTTCTGATTTCAAGCTCAATAAAAAATGAAACCATCCTTGAGCATGGTTTTCTGATTTCAAGCTCGTTAAAAAATGAAACCAGTTACGAGGATAGTTTTTTGCGTCTCTGTAGCAACCTCATTAAAAAATGAAATAGAGATTTCGAGCATAGTTCTTGTTCCTATTTCAAGCTCGTTAAAAAATTAAATGGATTGTTCCCCCTCTCTATTTGAGTCAAGTCCTTCATCTAGTATTTGAAGCTTCATTTCATTCTCCTTTGTAGTTGTATGAAATGAATATTTGGGGGCATCTTCCTAAACCTTTGGAATTCATGTTGAAGTTGAGCCACTAGCTTTTTAACCTGGGGGCTAAGTACCAACCATACGAATTTGTGAACCATGAGTTGGGAAGTCGCAAGCATAGTTTTTACTTTTGTTCAATCTTGTGTAAAAATGAAACCACCTACCTCAAGCATAGTTTTCTCTAGTTCAATCTTGTGTAAAAATGAAACCAGGTCCAAGCATAGTTTAGTTTAGTTTTAAGCTTGTGAAAAAATAAAATCTATCACAAGAATAGTTTTGTTTTGTTTTAAAGCTTGCATAAAAATGAAAACAATCCCGATCTTAGTCTTTGTTCTTCCTCATGCTCATAAATTCATGAGAATAAGTTACCGAGCTTAGTCTTTGTTCTTTCTCATCCTCGTAAATACATGAGAATAAGTTACCGAACTTAGTCTTTATCCTTTCTCATGCTCGTAAATACATGAGAATGTAACTGAGTATACTTTTATCACTTTTTCAGACTCGTAAAGGTTATATGAAAAAGGAACCCCCTGGAGTTCCCTTTAAGCTCTTTTCAGACTCTCTAAACATGAAAAGATTGCCGAGAGACCTTGTTCTTTTCATGCTTGTAAAAGTATTTGAAGAAAACATTTGATGGGCAGTAGGTTATCACTTTTTTGGTCTCATGAAACTAATTTACGAAAAAGGATCTGAGAGAGTTCTCTTTAAGTGTTTTTCAGACTCTCTAAACATGAAAAACCCCTGAGTTTTCTTTCTTTGGACTCGTAAAACAAACATCAAAAGACCCATATGGGACCGAGCCACTCCTGCTTAAGGTTCATTAAACATACTCCGAGGGAATTGTCTGAAGGATGAGCTTATAGTTCAAGCATATGTTATCCTCCTCAAGCTTGTGTAAAAATAAAGAGGTACTCGCTAGAAATGATGGGGGAAAATTTGGGAAAGAAATGTGTCTAAACCTGTTTTTAATGGAAGACTCACTTTTGAACATGACACCCTTTGACTTGATTTGTGTCTAGGTTGGAAAATCCGCTTGTCTCTTGATCATACTCCTTTATAATATTACAAATTGGTATGTGATCCCTGTTGTTGAGTCAGCGTTTCCAAGATAGTCATCGTGTCGTCAATATGTTCAAAGAGAAGTTCAACCTTGAAAGATTTCTATTGCGTCGACCATTTCTGTAGTCCTTAAGCCTTCTATTGCGTCGACCATCCCTGAGTCACTCCTGAATCATTTGTTACTCTGATCTATCTAAAATCTTGTTACTCATTTTGTGTCATTGATGGGGGATACATTAAGGCCCTCCTGTGATGAGTCTTTTCCTGTCAAATTCAACTCATTATCCTTGGAAATTGCATGCCTCAATGATAGGTTTCCTCACTTTCGACAGTGGGTTTTCATTATTGACCCCTGATCGAGAGATTCCACCAAGTGTTCGACTTCAGCTCATTAATTCAAATTCATTGGATTGTACTAGAGTACCTTGGGAGTCGTTGAAATTAATGGTGATTTCCCTCACACTTGTTAATGGTATAC
Source organism: Picea engelmannii (assembly GCA_009831015.1). Taxonomy (NCBI): domain Eukaryota; kingdom Viridiplantae; phylum Streptophyta; class Pinopsida; order Pinales; family Pinaceae; genus Picea; species Picea engelmannii. Next base: position 600,332 of record ML786690.1, on the reverse strand, counting down.
ACTAATGACCGATAATCAAGTGGTTTCTACCATGTTTGACTTTAGCACATGTATTCACATGGTTAGATTTGTACTATAGAGTGGTGGAGATGAAGACCGTGGATCTTTTCTGGTAGATTCAGGTTGCGTTGGAGTATATTCAGTTTGTACTATTGCATATATCCACATTATATGTCTCGTGGCTATGTTCAAATTTGAGTCTTTAACACATAGATCCATAATGTATTTTTGGTGGCTATGTTCAGATTTGAGTCATTTTTTCATGGATCCACAGTGTATGTTTGGTGGCCACGACCTGTCTTTCTTGACATGGATCTTTGTATGTCGAAATTTATGCTTTGATTCAGTTTCATTTTGAGTATGGGAATGCCTAACTCAGTGATGATATATTATTGTACTGTATTTCCTTGTTTTTTGGTAGGTTTCCGATCAACGTGTTCCTTGTTCCCTACACAAGTATTTCAGCTATCACTCTGTTCTAACTTCATACTTTGGGGGGCTCTCTGTTACACATTATTTTAGTCACACTTATGATCATTAATGATGTAAAACTATCCTTTGTCTTTAGAAGGATCAGTGGCCTAAATTCCTGAAGAAACAAGGGAGAAAAACTTTCCCTGAGAGAAGAAGTTGTATTTTCCTTTGTAAGAACCCTATTAAGGAGGATTTTTGCAGGTTTCTCTATACACACAGTGTGGAAATGCCTGATTTATGTACCTTGTTCCATAGCTAGGTTGCATAGTTTCCACATGATGCATTATTGCTAGGGTGTGGCAGCCTTCGTACGTGGGAAAAACGAGCATTTTCTCGATGCTTCTAGAAGGAGAAGCTTCTATGGTGAGGTGGCCTCTGAATGTTTTGGATATTACTTGCTTTCATGATTTAGTGGGATCATCGTAAAATCCTCACCTTACCCTCTTCATCTTATAAAAGGAGAGGAGCTCTCATGGAGAAAGTTAGCTTGATTATGTTGGAAAGTTCTTGAGCCTTTGAGATTAGAAATTTGGCTTGAGATTGTTAGATTGGTTAGAGTGTCTTTGATATTTTCTTTGTCAAGATATATTGTGAGTAGCTATCAGATCGATGGTCTCAGAATCCTTGGAGAAAGAAGTGCGTGGGAAGAAAGGAATTGTTGGGAGGAACCCAACAACATCAAGGAATCAGGTTGTATCTTTCTTCCACATTATTTAATACATATATACTTTTCTTTCCTATATGAATGCTATTTATCCATATTGTATGATTCCTTGATCATGTACATAGTTTCATATCAAATACTCTGTTATTATTGTCTTCGTTGGCTTGTGTTTATTTGCAGATATTTCTCATAAACCTCGTGCGATGGAGCTTGGATTGCATTGGCGAAGTCATATCTTCAATATTTAAAAGGTATGTTCTAGATCCATTTATCATTTGATAATTGAAATCTAAGGAAAGAGTAGTGTTTTGTCTCATTTTGTTCTAGATATAGGTGGATCTAGGGAGATTAGTTTATGTTCAATTTATCTGATAACAAAGGGTAGTAAGGAGTAGAATGGATTAATGTAATCCCATACTTCTCAAAAAAATTAATTAATGATTCGTCTTTGAAGGAGGTAACATTGTCAATAAAAATCCTGCTTGGACATCCAAATCTGGACATGATATCTTCAAGGATGTTACTGATTATCTTGTGGGAGACACTCCTTGTAGGGATAGATTCTATGCATTTGGTGAAATAATAAGTGGTAGTCAAAATCCACCCGTGCTGACCACTTGAGGATGGGTGGATTTCCCTAGTGAAGTTAAGACCCCACTATTGAAAAGGTCTAGAAACCTCCACAGGTTTCAAAGGTAAATATTTGATCTGCTACTTTCCAAAAAACTATGGGCATTTGACACAAGCTCTAATATTTTCACAAACATCGATAAAAAGACTGGGCCAAAAATACCCAGATCTTAGGATCTTATAAGTTGTGGTCCTCCAAAAAAGGTTCCCCCCACACGAGCTGTCATGAAAATAAGTCATAGCTCTTTGGGCCTCTTGTGGGTCCATACATCTCAGTAGAACTCCCAGAGTATCCTTCTAGTTAACCTGATCAATGAGACAATATTTGTTTTCTTTGAGTTTCAAATCTCTTACCTTGTTTTTGTCCAAACCATCAAGAGGCCTCAACTTTTGTAGGAAATATATGATGTCTTTATACCAGGGGCATTCTGCTAAGTTGAGGCTGACATGAGAGTCTTTATCAAAAATCTCAGTTTGCTGATTTTTTGAGTGTGTGTTCATGAAATTAACCCCCAACACCTTGCAATTTGATTCAACCAGTAACCTGGCTAAACCTTGCCCTTTCACCAATTTGGTGGGTTTTATTTCTAGGTCAAACTCTAGAATTTTGGCAATCCATTTGCTTCTCTTCACATCTATATCAGGATGGATCAATATCTCCTTTACTGAGGCCGAGGGGACATATGTAATAATATTTGAATGCAGAACATAGATTATGAAAGCCTTGAGGGATTTGACCAAAGCATATGCCTGATTCTCCATGATATCGTATCTCATTTATGCATCACTCAATGCTCTCCTGAAAAAGGAAATAGGCTGCTCTAATCCCTCTGTATTTTTCTGTAGAAAAACAACAACCAATGTATCATATGAGGCAAAAGAAAATATAAAAAATTCCTTAGAATAGTCAGGGATGATGAGCACAGGTGCTTCGGTCAAAGCCCTCTTGATTTGGTCGAAATAATTTCTGGACTCAGCAGTCCATTTCATTTCGTTTTCGTTTCTAAGCATGGCTCTAATGTGTTTAACCAACTCAAAAAAATTTGAAATGAACCTCTTCAAAAAGTTGATTTTACCCAAGAAAGAGTGAACCTGTTTATTAGATCTGGGAAAAGATAAGGACTGGATGTCCTCTAATTTGCTTGGATCAATTCTTACTCCTTCTACTAACACAATATGCCCCAATAATTTACCCTCTTCCATAGAAAACAAGGATTTCTTAGGATTGAGGGAGAGGCCAAACCTTCTGCACTTCAGGAAGACTTTCTTCAGATGATGACAATGGTATGTATCATACCTTGAGAATATTGTAATGTCATCCAGATAGATGACTAAATTTTTTTTCGTTTCCCCAATGAAGGCAATGTCCATGGCTCGCTGGAAGGTTTCTCCTGCATTCATCAATCCAAAGGGAATTTTATCATATGTGAATGTGCTCAAAGGAGTAGTGAAATTTGTCTTCTCTCTATCTGCAGGCAGGACAAAGATCTGATTGTAGCTAGAGAATCCATCAATCATAGACATCCTAGATGAACTAGTCACTCTTTCCAATATGTGCTCCATCTTCGACAAGGGGTAGTTATCCTTTTTGGAGCTCCTATTCAAATTTCTGAAATCAATAAAGAATCTAATTTGCCCATTTTTCTTCCGCACGGGCACCAGATTAGCCACCCATTCTGATTATCTCAAAGGAATGATGATTTGGGCATCCAACAACTTCTTTACTTCCCTTTCCTTAATAGGAAGTAGCATGGGGTTTATCTGTCTAAGTTTCTTCCTGAAAGGTTTGGCCTCTTATTTCAAAGGGATTTTGTGTTCCATGATGTTTGTGTCATATGTACTTAAGTCTTCATATTTCTGAGAAAAAACATCAGAAAATTCCCTCAAAATCTTGGCATACTCAACCCTTTTCTCCTTTGATAGAATGATATACAATTTGACATACTTGGGATCCTACTCTGTTCCTAAATTGCATTCAGTCACATCATCCTCCTTAGTTAAACTTTTAACCTTTACAACAATATCATTTTTGTCAAACAATCTCTCCAAGGGGACAAGTCCCTTTGGAATATGGTTGCTTAGCAACTGAACAATATGATGGTCAACACTTTTATTCATAAGAGCATCAACATGAGGGATTTCTTTAGTATCTTGATCTTGATCAATATGAAAATCAGAAAATTCATCCACAGTTTCAAGAAATATTTTCATTTCAAGATCATCCTCAAAAACCTTCCAATGTTTGACATTGTCAGGAATAGAGGGTCTGCATTTTACTTCCACCTCATATTTGAACTTTGGGAGCAAAGGGACCCTGAAATTACTTGCTGAGACAGCCAATGAATCTTCCATAGAGTTATCCTCTCTTGGAACAAATGATATATTAAAATCCAATAAGAAACTATCAACAAGATCCCAGACTTAATTTATGTAGGCCCTTAACCTAGAGTGCTTAGCTTGATACAAATTTCTGACCTGATGGATAATTAACTCAACATCTCCAAAAACTGCTAGCTCCTCAATCTCCATGTCTTTAGAAACTCTCAAACCCAAAACAAGAGCCTCATATTCTGCCACATTGTTTGTTGTTTCAAATTCAAGCTTAAAAGACAAAGATATGGTATCTTGGGTCGGGGAAATGAAAACTACCCCAACCCCAACACTTTTCCTGGAAGAGGCTCCATAAAAAACATTTTCCAAACATATATATTGGAAGGAGGGTATTCACAAGAGGTTATGGGATGCTTTCTGATTTCAATAGGTGCTTGGGGGCCATCCATGAGTTGTAACATACTGGTTCCTAGATCAGTGTCTACCACAAAAATGGGGTGGTTGGTCGGGTTTGCTTCATCATTGATAATGTAAGCAAGTTGTGCTTCCCTATAAAGTCTTCAATCCTCTCACTCAAATAAAAGGATAGTGGCATATGAAAGATCCATCTTCAATTCCCCCCCCCCCCAATATTTTAATCCAATATCTAGAAAAGCGCATCCCAAACTTAGGGGGGACATAAGACACCACAATATCCATGACCACACTTTTCATTGGCATCTAGAACAAGGAAAAAACCAAGTATTTGATAACCTCGAGGAACTTCACCTTCCTAGAATCAAATGAGTACAGGTCATGGTAAGTTTTTGCAACCTCCAACCCGAGCTCCTCCATGACCATATTAGGCATGAGATTGTGATATGCCCTTGAATCCATCAAGAATTTGTGCAACACCTTATCATGGATGTTCAATGAGGTATAGAAAGGAGGGGAGGAGGCATCTCTATCCTCCACCAAAGGTCCCAGTATGACGGAAATATTTTCATCTTGTAGGTTGAATGAATTCGTGGAATAAGATGAAGGCTCAGGATGCAACACTTTGGAAAGGTACCTTTTGAAATCCTCATTCTTAACTAGCTCCAAGAAAGGTACATGGATTTTAATATTTTGAATCTCATTCTCAAATATAAATGAGGAGGGAGGCTTCATAATATCCTTCTCTTATGGGATAGGGAATTTAACCACTATTTGGGGGTCTTGTGCCTCTTTTTCTTTGTTGTTATCTACCACCTCCTTAACAGGATGCTCTGTCCTAGTAGGCTACTCAAGAACGTCATACTTTCCCTCTTTCTTCTTGGACTTGAGGTTGTATCTATTTGGATTTCCACTGGTCCTCTCCACTTTTCTCATCTCATTTAGTTGGTTGTCCACGAGGGAATCTTCATATGCATACTGAGTTAAATGAGGGGATGAAGATGTGTCACCAAGATAATGGATTTCAAGATCATCTTCTTTTTCCTCTCCTTCCACATTAGTAACTAGGTTATTTTGGAGAGGGGCTTGTATTTTTTGCTCATCCCTATCCCTATTTCTTTGATCCCTCTGGATGATCTGTGGGGCATTATTTGGTCTATTGAAATTACCCTTGTTGTCAGTATTTTGGGCATTCTTATAGCCCCATTTCACCTCAAATTTCAATTTCTCCATTTCTGTAGAACATGATTTAACCAGTTTTGTTAACTCATCAACTTGAGGGTGGGAAGCATAGGAACCAAAGGTCGAAGCTTCAGCCCTACCTTTTCTCCTGTCTCTATCAACCTTACTCCTAAGATTATCAACTGCCAATATATTGGATTCTACTTCAAGGGTTGCATATTGCATATGAGCCAAGGAGGTAGCTCTTCTTTATCTTAGTAGGAGGCAAAACTCAGGGTCAAAAGAACTAGCATAAGTGATATTGGCATAGGTTTTAGTAGGATTAATATTAGTGGGGATATTATTGTACATCTTATTAAATCTCTTGGAGAAGTCTGAGACAGATTCCCCCTCTTCTCTCTCAAGTGACCAAACTCTGTAATATAATAAAGGAAATGTGTTTTATTTCCCCAATGTCTTAAAAATGCATCATCTAGGGATTCAATCCCATCAATAGATCCAGGAGTCAAGCCCTGAAACCATTTTCTAGCCTCACCATCAAGGGTCTATACAAAAACTCTCAACTAGACATCTTCATTTTCAATATAAAGATTATCTGCATAACTGTAAAAGGCTGAAAGGTGCTCTTTTGCAGTTATGTCCTCCTCTCCTGTAAACTTGGGCATGTACTTGAGGTAATATCCAACTTGGAGGGGATTCATAGGCTGTGGTAAAATAAGAGGGGCATACCTAGTAGCCACTATGGAATCCATTCTGTTTCTAGGAAGGTTAGCACCTTCCATTAGAATGTGAACTATAGGAGACCCAAGGGGAGATGGAGTTTGGATAGGTGAGATTGGAGCTGTGTTTCCAAGGGAAAGGGGAAACGACTGAGTGTTGGAGGAGAATAATATGGGTTTTAAGTGAAAATAAATTCCCCCCTATTTAGATACTACAACTTTGAGGAGGAGGAGTAGGAAAACCCAAAGTGGGACAACCTTCTAAGCTTTTGGGTCTGAACCACTTTACAATCTTAGGGGAAACAGGGGTTTCAAAAATTTCTTCTAAATGAGGTCTAGAAGGGGATAATTCAACAGGGAAAATACCAAAATTTAAACATCTGGAAACTCCAACAGATGGTATAACAAGAGAATTAGATGCATCTATTGGATTTTTTAAAGCAGAATCATGTAAATTACCAGAATGACCTAATACAACAGTTGAAATCCCTTCTTGAGAGGTCTTTCCTTTTCTGATAATATTTTCTAGGTCAGCTTCAGGTGTTGTTAGAGGCAGTCATGGAGTATACCTCATGTGTCTGCCTTTAGAAGCCACAACTAAAACAATGGAGTCTCGAGGTGCAAGTTGTAATCTTCGAGGTACTGATTTATGATGCACCTTCAGAGTCAAAATTTCTTTGTCGTTCAATCCCAGGGAAATGTATTCAATTTGTTCCCCAACAATCGTGCCATGAATGTTATCACTGAGAGTCACCCTCATATTGCAATAGGATAAGCCCAATACCCATCATAATTTTTGGTGGATGTTGGTTTTATGAGTGGAGTTCAAATGGACAAAAATCATTACAAGAATGATTTTAATCACATAAATTGGACAAACAATGCACAGGAAAGTGAGATCCTCATTAACTTCAGTCAATGGTTTGAGTTTAAGTGTGAGAAGAAAGAAGACTTAGTGAGAGAGGTGAACAAGACTACCATGGGAATCCGACTTTCAAGCAACTTGGTGAAGAAAAACTCAGGCTCAAGTGAACTCTTGAACTAAAGTTTCAGACACTGAAATATGTCACAACAACATAATAATCAAACCTACATTATCATGCAACTACAAAAACTTGACTGGATCTTCCATGCCCGAGCCTTTTAGCATAAGGAGAAATAAGGTAACAAGGAAGCTGACTAAAAATGGTCACAACACTACTGTAATCAAACCTGCATTACAATAGAACCACAACCCTCAATTGGATCCTCTATGCCTGAGTGTTTCAGCATAGTTTAAACAAAGAGATGAAAGAATATGACTTCTATTAATGTGAAATTACGAAATTTGATACATCACCAGAGAACAATTCTGGCATCAAAATTACATAGTAGGGAGCTCGCCTCAACCAGTTGATGACCGTAACAAACTCTTGAAATGGTCTATTTATAATCATATCAGTCCACAACTACTAGGGGTGTGATTTGGCCATTCCATTCAAATCCTTTTGTATTCGCCTTCTTCTGTTAGACTGTGCATGTATCCTCCTGTCAGACGCAAATTCAGCTCAACATGGGCTTGTAGGAAAAATCGTCCACCATGGTACCTCAGGATGATAGCTCTATCTTCATAGCTAGACCCTCCATGCCTTCTATTTATGGAGTGAGTCAAGGTTTCAACCACCACTCCTTTTTCATTAACTTATCCTTCATCGGGAATGGGATGAGGCTTAATGCCTAGGGGGATTCCACATGCTACTTTCAGATTTGATGTTATATGAGCACGTGATTGCAGGGCCATCAAAGGCCATTTTGATTCACACCGCTTTTGAGCCCACAATCCACCACCCACTACCACATATCTCTTTTGCTATACCATGGTTTCAATTGCAGGACTACTCAATAATTTTATCGTTTGAGCATGTTGCATGCCTGCAATGAAACATGGTTGCTAATCTGATTGTGATCTGCGATCTGGGTGCACCTACTAAATTTAGCACCATCGCTAAATTTTATCCACTTGCCAACTTTAGGGTAATTCTAACCGTGCTTGGAGATGGTGCTACTTTGGCGTTGAACAAGAAGACTTCCCGAAGGATGATCTTACGTGGTGGTCTGACGTCACTATGCTAACATGTCATGAAAAGAGGGGTGACACGTGTCACTTAGAAACAAGCGGATGATATGCCCAAAGGTTCCTAGAATGAGTTCCATGTGTCATTGCCAGATGGATGCCAGGTGTCATGACTGACAAGAGCATAACATATCTGAACTGATGATTGCCACGTACTTTGGCACTTTAGAGATCAGGGGCGGTATGCATGTAGAGATGGAGCTCCAAAGTGAATGATGACCGTCAATTTGGGGAGGGCACATGGTAGAGATCTGTTAACTCATGGAGAAAACATTTTGGATGAAAATGAGAGTGAGGAGGCTGAAAATCCCGAAGCCCGGAGTCGAGAAGAAAGCTACCACCATTATATTTGGATGGACACGCAACAACGATATGTGGACTTCGGGAGAAAATTTTTCGGATGAAAGAGCGAGGGGAGGAGATAAAACTCTCGAAGTATGGATTCCTGAAGTAAATATTGACCATCTGATGGAGAAGGACACATGGCACTTGATCTGCAATTCTAGGGCTTCTACCTAGCCACTAATCCTCACACAATTTTGACATGTCGAATACGTGTGAGACGTTGATTTGATCACAATCTATGATCTGGGAAAGCCCCAATTTTGTTGCCATGCGCTTCTCTTGAATGGACCTTGCTTCTTACTATGAAGATCAATGACTGACAATTACTTCAAGAGTTTGGGCTTTGGGACTTTTCAATGCATAAATGTTTCAATCCTCCGAAGTTCTGAATTTCCAAAGTGTGATATCTGGTGATGCATGTCCTCTTGATTTGGACATCTGATATTTATTTTGGGAGTTTGGGCTTCATCTCTTTGGGGATTTTCAATGCACATCTCTTACAATCCTCTGAAGTAAATCTTTCGAAGTGAGGGATCTACCTCCACGTGTCCTCAACCTTCAATGGCTCATATTTACTTCGGGACTTCGGCTCCTCTGTCTAGTCATTAATCCTTGCGCTACTTTGAAATCCCAAATTCTTGAGAGTCGTTGATCTGAACTATTCATGGGATCCATGCCATTGAAAATAGAGCATGTATTCTTACTTGTGTTTCAAGCCCGAAATGGAATGTTCTGAATGCTACGCTTTGTGCTCATGGTTGTTAACTGTACAAAAAAATGACTTGAACGACCCGATGTGATATCAACCAATAGAAAATAACATGACCAGTAATTTGGACCAAATATCATGATATGTTTTCATCCTTTAAAGAAAATAGAAAACTCCTAATTCGAGAATCAGTTAATCAAGACACTAAGGAAAACAAGATCATTGATCGGAAAGGGAAATTGACTTTATCAATTAGAAGGGACAAAATGCTAGGAATGGTGTGTGAAAAAGAGGTAGATGGAGCAGGGGTGCAGACTTGGGTATTCACAACAAACACATATGACTCATGACAACTTTATGTGATAACACCTAGGACTATACCTTCATATGCATAGGATTAAACCTCACAAAGACTATCCCTAGAGTTTATACCCTCATAAAACCTAGTGCCATCTCCTTGTTCACATGTCGCAACTTGATTGATATTTGAAAAACCCTGGAAAACCAAGAAATTTGGGTCAAATTCCACATGTTGATGATAATAGTAGAAATCCTACATCACCCAGAAGGAATGGGTTTGAAAATGGAAGTATAATTGGTGTTGTTATTTGTTAATGGGCCTGCATCAAATGGTGTTGGAAATGGCATTGTGAATGGTCCTGTTAATGGTGTTATGAAAATGAATCCAACTCCTAGTTGAGGCTCAATTGGGAATGTGAATGGTATCCATGCCTAAATAAAACTGAACTGATTGAGTTTGGATTGTAAATCTTTGGTGCTTTTAGTTTGAGTCATTGTTAGCATCAATTTTTCTTGAAGATTTCAATTAAGTGTTGCTTGTTCTCAAGATCATAAGAGGACCAAACTTACAATTTGTGGAATGTTTTGTATAGAATATAGAGTGGGGTATCTAAGATGTAAAAATTACCTTTTGGATACAACCACATAATATATATTTTTATATATTATTGACTTGATGCTGTCAGGCTATAGGGTATTGGAAAACAAATTGTTTTGTGTTCTTTCCAACTTTTGACAGTTCTTTGTAGTGTTTACATCTGATTCTTTGGTGAATTCTAAGAAAAGAGATAAGAATAGCATCTGATCATGACACCACATATGACCATGGTAATATTGATACTTTTGATGAAATACTTCTTAGTCCATGAGCTAAGAAAAGAGCTAAGAATAACATTTGATCACGACACCACATGTGACCATGGTAATATTGATGTTTTTGATGAAAGACTTCTTTCAATATTCAAGGCTGAAAAGATTAAAACATGTGGAAATGACAACAGATATAAAACTAATCAATATCATCTCATAGAGTGATTCACCAGCCACTAAAGAGAGGGAATATACATAAGAAATATTAGTAATTGGATGAGAATGAGTACAACTAGGTCTCATTGACAATACCAATGCATGAGCTGACATAAGCACTTTTCGTCAACAATTTCAAAGGACAAATGATTTAGAAAATTTCCTTAGCCTATGCTACCAAGTGAGATAAATCTCCATGTAAACATTATTATCTCAATATCTCTCTAAGTCATTCATATGACACCTAAATCAATGACATGATGCATTCATAATCATTGATAAATCTGCAAGAGAATGTAAATTCAAACTCAAAACTTTCATGGGCTTACCTTGATGTGATTTTCATGTACTCCTGTGTAATAATGAAGCATGCTTATCCTTCATTCACTTCCACCTTCATAGTGTTGGTAATTAGCCTAACATTGATGATTTGAAGAGGAATACAACCATCAATGCCTTAAACATCAATTCATTGATGTAGCATACACTAATATTTCAACCAAGCAAAATTTAAAATACAAACAAGACAATGTGTGTTGTTATTCATGGTATGGAATGGAGGTTTGCAAGGTAAGTGGCAGTAAAGTATGGTTAATGGAGTTATTTATCCAATCAACAAAGGGGTTTGCATAGCAATCTTATGGAATCTGAAATTCAACCACCATATTTATGAAAGTAAAATTGCATTAGAAGAATGTCAGTCTCATGCTAATAGGTTTCCTATGATGTATGCATAGGAACCTAGTGCATAGACCACTTTTATCTTCACTTAGCTAAGTAGATCTCATTTCCCTTTCTAAATATTCAATAAGTCTTTTCAAAGAAAATACAAAATAAACATAGTAGATCCTAAAAGGTGAAGATGCTCAAGTCATGCAAAAAAATGAAAGGAAATAAAAAAATATTTCCTTGACCATCAAACATATTAAAAAAAAATCATAATTATGGAGAACACATTGAGTGCCCACAAAATAACTAAAGGCATATATTAAGCCTAAGACCATATGTTTCTCAAATAAATGTCATGACAAA
>ML786690.1:561671-588343 GCA_009831015.1 Picea engelmannii | reverse complement strand
AGATAGGTCCCATCCTCATCAAATTCCAACTTCATTTCCTTTCACATACAAGAAAGAGACAATGTAATATTTAAATATCAAAACATCAATCTTAAAATAACTTGCATCAAGAAAATGTGGCTCCAAAGTTACAATGAAAAACATAAAATATAAGTTATAGAACCTATTTTTACCTGAAATGCATCCTGAATTTGGCATATATTAATATTGCTATGATAAAGAATTTCCGACCTACTCCAAAAATAGAGGAAGAACGTATCACAATAATCACATCATCTATGCTATTCCATTCAGTATTTCTTGCACCACCAATGGAACACATATACCGAAATAAGTGTCCCCTAGGCCCTCATATATATTGGATTAGATCAAATATTACAGTATATCAATTTCCCAGTTCTCATCTAGGTGCTCAGTTTATTCGTTATGAACAAGACCATCTCTATATGGACTATCATTATGAGCCTCCAAAGAATTATGTTCTGTATCAAGTTCATTAGAGAAACTTGTTATATTGTTTTCTCCCCTTCTATCACAATCAGATCGCCAAAGAGCTAGTGCTCTTTCATATGGAAAAGTGGTAATGTCATACTTTGTTACATATAATATTAAACATATATCCATATGTTTATCAACCTTGTTCCTCATCTTTGACTTAAAGAATGATAATGCACTAAACATTCTCTCATCCTCCACTAATCCCAAAATCATGGTTTGACACAAATCCGCTAATTTGAAATATGCGGATATGTTTTCCTATAAGTATTGGCTAGCACCTAGAATATTCCATAATCTTGTTATTGCACGATATTCTAGAGGATTATGCAAAGCGTGAAATTTTTTCCACATTGTTTCAGCGAAACGTGTGGCTTGTTGAAACAATTTTGATTGATCCAAAATACCTTCAACCTGTTCTCCATGTATCTCAACTTTCTTGCAAAAGTGGTCCACTAAAGTATTTAATTTTTCCACAAAGTCACATTTTAAAGTAGGTTGACATTTTATATTGTTCCAATATTCATGGTACACCACAGACATGACCTCCAACAATTCATCTCGAGGAAATTTTTCTTTTGTCTCTGATGATAGTGATTTTGCAATTTCTATCAAGTTGCGTCTCACTGAAATGACAACATTGTCGAATAGGTCTCTTGACATAGGGATCTCTTTGGTGGTTCATCCTGTATTATCAATATAATGAAAAGGAACCGTAAACCCACTTACTTCCATGAATAGTATACATTTTTCATCAAACTTCAAATAATTTTCAGTATTTTCTATATCAATGATCATAGTCCAATTTGTAAATTGTGGACTTGTGAAAGACTCTAGCATTGTAAAGGCCTTTGTTATAACTGTGATGAAAAATATTTTCCTGGACACAAGTGTAAGGATGTTTTGGAAGAATATGTTTAAGCCCCCCTTGTGTCTGAGTCACCTAAACCCACTGACATGACCCCACCCTCCAACCCTTCTGAAGTCAAACAATCATTTCCTTGAATTCTCTCATTGGATTCTCTTCTCTCAAAAACCTCAAGTTAATTGGTTACATTAAGCATCAAACGGTCATCATTCTTGTTGATAGTGGAAGCACCCATAATTTTATTCATCATTGCATTTCCCAAGAAACTAATTTATATATATGTTTTTTCAATAATTTTCAAATCATGATTTCCATTGGCGGGTCCATGAAATGTGGGGGGTGTTGTGAAAATGCGTGTCTCCAAATTGGTCAGTACCACATGAAATATCATATGTTTTCTATTGACATGGGTGGTTGTGACATTGTGTTTGGTGCATAATGGATAAGGACTTTGGATCCCATTCTCATGGATGTTGAGGAATTAACCATGAAATTCCACCAAGAGGTCCCACAATATAAGTTCCAAGGAATCACCATCAGTTCCTCAGAGATCATCAATTCCCATCACATGGAAAATATTTTCAAAAAAGGTCATTCTAGAATTATTACACAACTCCATGCCATTCAAGCCATTCAAGCCACTAAGACACCCTCTGTGTCGCAGGACCTCCAATCCATCCTCTCCAAGCATCAATTTTTATTTTCCACTCCCCAAGTACTTCCTCCCTCCCTTGGTTTTCATGATCATTCCATTCCCCTTGGCTCTAACAACCTTCCTCCCAACATCCGTCCCTATCGTCATCTCTTTTCCTAGAAAAATGAAATTGAGAAAATTGTTCAAGAATTGCTCACCATGGGTGTTATCCATTCTAGTACGAACCCCTACTCTTCTCCTATGGTCATGGTCCTTAAGAAATAATTTTATTGGTGCATGTGTCTCGAATTTCGTGCCATAAAAAAACTCACCATTAAATACAAATTTCCCATTCATGTCATTGATGACCTCTTGGATGAATTAAGTGGTGCCCAATTCTTTAATAAACTTGATTTTCATTCTGGCTACCACTAGATATGCATGAATGAGGATGACATTCCTAAGAATTAATTTCCAACTCATGAGGGGCACTATGGGTTTTTGGTCATGCCCTTTGGTTTGTGTAATTCTCCCTCCACTTTCCAAAGCCTCATGAATCATGTCTTCCATCCTTTTCTTCGTCATTTTGTCTTCGTTTTATTCTAGGATATTCACATCTATAGTAAAACTTGGAAAACATGTGGATTGAGTTCTACATCTACTCTCTCAGCACCAACTTTTCCTCAAACAATCTAAATGTTCTTTTGGAGCCTCGGAAGTCAAGTACTTGGGTCATCTTTTTGGCAAGGCAAGTGTCAGGGAGGATCCTAAAAATATTGAAGCTATGCAGGATTGGCCTCACCCAAAGACTCTCAAAATCTTGCATGGATTTCTTGGTTTAATAGGATATTATCGTAAGTTTGTTAATAATTATGGAAATATTGCAAAACCTCTCAACTTCTCTCCTTAAAAATAATTCTTTCACTTGGACTCCCACAACTGATCAAGCCTTTCGAACCTTGAAGGTGGACATGTGCACCACTCAATTCCTGACCCTTCCTGATTTCACAAAGACCTTTGTCTTGGAATGTGATGCTTCTTGGAGAGGAATTGGAGCAGTCCTTATGAAACTTGGTCAACATTTGGCCTTTACTAGAAAACAATTTCCAGAGTGACATTTCAGAAAATCAATCTATGAAAAGGAAATGTTGGTTATTCTGCATGCAATGGATATTTGGCACCCTTATCTATTAGGGTGGTGCTTCCAAATTAAGACAGATCACCAAAGCCTCAAGTATTTTTTGGAACAACGCCCTTCCTCCCTAGAGAAAGACAAATGGGAGACTAAGCTCTTTGGATATGATTATGAGATCATTTACAAGAAAAGCAAAGACAATGTGGTTTCTGATGTACTTTCAAGAAAATATGAAGATGAAGGGTCCCTTTTTTCCCTATCCTTTATTGTACCAGATGGTCTCCAAGTTGTTCGCTTGGAATAGATACACGGTCCCAAAATTTCACATATGATCCAACAATTGCTGGCCAATTCTCTAGTTTCCCTAGGGTACTCTTGACACAATGATGAGCTTCAATACAAAGGCCATTTTTATTTAAGTAAACAATCACAACTTAAATCCACGATACTTTATGAGCTTCATGCTACACCCATAGCTAGGCACTCAAGGTTTACCAAAATCTATGACCGAGTCAAACATTCTTTTTTTTGGGATAGTATGAAACAAGACGTTCACAATTTTGTGGAAAAATGTGATGTTTTTCAACACAACAAGGGAGAAAAAATTAAAGCTCCTAACACACTACAACCACTTCTGATTCCATGTGCTATTTGGAGGGATATCTCTATGTATTTTATTGTGGGATTACCTAAATAGAGAAATAAATTATTCATTGTGGTGGTAGTTGATCGCCTTTCCAATTATGTTAATTTGTGTGCTCTTCAACACCGATTTACAACCTCCACTATGAATAAACTTTTCATGGATCAGGTCTTCAAGATTCATGGCATGCCTCATTCTATTGTTTTTGATAGAGACCCCACTTTCACCATCAATTTTTGGTAAGAACTGTTCAAGCTACAAGGCACCCAATTGCATCTCAAAACAACTTATCATCCCCATACTGATGGTCAAATTGAAGTTGTCAACAAGTGTTTGGAAACATATTTGAGGTGTTGCATCGGAAAGGAAAAATTAGTGGGCTCAATGGATACCACTAGATGAATAGTGGTAAGGAAAAATTAGTGGGCTCAATGGATACCACTAGATGAATGGTGGTACAACACTTATTACCATACAACTACCTGCATGACTCCTTTTGAAGAAGTATATGGACAGATTCCACCTTCAGTTCTCTCATACCTTCCAGGTGTCTTGAAGGTCCATGCGGTTGACCAAATACTTACAGTTCGAGAGGCTATTCTCCATACCCTAAAAGAGAATTTGGTCATGGACCAGAATCACATGAAGTAACAGGAAGATCAAGGTCTCTTTGAACATCAATTTGCAGAAGAATACCAGGTGTTTCTTCGACTGCAACCTTATAAGGAAAATTCCCTCAATATTGACCATTTTCAGAAAGTGATGCCCAAAATTTATGGTCCTTATACCACTCTCAAGAGTGTGGGATAGGTGGCCTATCAGTTAGATTTTCCCAGTCATTCTAAGCTCCATCCTATTTTTCATGTTTCCTTCTTAAAGAAGGTGATTGGAACCAAGTGCCAAACTCAAACCAACCTTCCTGAGTTGGATGAAGAAGGCTCCATCTAGTTACAACCACAAGCAGTTTTGGACTAGCATGAGCATCATCTACATTAGCACACAGTCAAGGAAGTGTTGGTCTAGTGAAAAGATACAACTCCAACAGATGTCACTTAGGAACCAACTACCATTCTACAACAATTTCCTCATCTCAAGACTTGAGGACAAGGTTGTTTTTAAGGGGGAGGACAAGTTAGGGACCTAACATCCCTAACCCATCACATAGGTAGAATAATATGTTTCCATGTAATAAAGGCCAATATTAATAATGCCTAGCAATAAGGAAGAATATTTCAAATGTAATAAGACCTAATATAAGCTTCTTCTTCTAGAAGGATCTTTGTCTAGATTTTTCTTTTGGATAGACATATTTAGTATAAATAGGATTAGAGGGTATGAGAAGTTTTGTCTTGGATATTATTGTAATAGAGCTCTGCTCTACTAGATTTTTCCCCCTCGAAGAGGCAAATGAACATTTCTATCAGTAATCAAAGTGTTATTTCTAGTGTTATTCTGGTATTGTTTTGATTATATCATTTCTTCTCTACCATTTCTAGCTAAAATATTTATGTTTTTCATACTATTTTATATATGGAATACTACATAGTTGCAATTCTTGTTGATTCCAGTTTGAGTGATCGATGCATTCCTATGGATGGATTGCTTGATTTATATTTCACTTAATTCATTTTGCGATTTGAGTGATTCCTTATTATTTTACTTTTCATTCTTTTAATTTATGGACATCTGTGATAGGCTGGGTGTGGATTTCTACCAAAAATATTAATAGGTTATCATTATAGGAATTCCAACAAAGTGCAAGATATGGGACCTTGATTAAATTTTGATATTTCTGGGTTTAATTCTGCAACTTTTGTTTGCTTTGGGTTTGATGCTTGATAAGATGTTAGAGTCATTTGAATCATTAAGAGAACTATATGGTTTCAAGAATATTTTTGATGGAAGTAAAGGACTATAACTGAATCTAGCCTCGATGTTTAATCTTGACTCCTTGAAATTACCTATTAAGAAAATTTCCCTTTTGAAATAAATATAATTAGTTTAGTATATCTTAGCTTCCTATTATTGTTTTTCCAACATCTCACAAGTTTACGAGCTCCCAAATTGATAATTTAATGATAAAAAATTTAAGAAATTAAATTGTCTGACATTTTTTGGGTCGTACAGGGTCAAGATTAGATAATTTTTGTAGTACATTACAGTTTGCATACATCAAGAGTAGGTTTCCTCGTTGATAGTAATGAGAATACGTTAATGTCTATTGACTATTAGATCCTATAAGTTACTTGAATTCAACACATTCATTCCTGATTATCATAATGCACTAAGGTACCTTGACACTTTTTGTCATAAATGGAAATTTGTCTCTTGTTGGTTAACAATGTACATCAATGGCTAGTAAGCCAACATTTTTTTCTCATTTTCAAATTCAACAAATTTATTCACATGAAAAAAATTGTACCACACAATTGTAATGCTTGAAGACTTTATCGTTTCATCTTATGTACAATAGTTGCATCCTTTTGATTTATTTTGCAAATAAAAAGGGAATATTGACAGTTGGAATGAGCAAGGAAGCGGTTTCAAAGAGATAAATTTTGTGTAAGGTTGCAACATAAAAAAAATTCAGCCTTGCATTTGACTACCTTGTTATATAGCTTAAGACAACCACCCATGTTTGTTCATCAACACAAAAGTCCATTTTCCCACATCATTTACATTCTTCCATTAGTTCATTAAGGATTCATTCTTCCCTGTTCAGAGTTAAGCATTAGAAGATTTGTTTCATCCATCCACAAAGTGTATTTAGTCTTCATATAGAAGCTTTACAGTCCAAGATATTTTCAGTTGATCTTCAACATATCTCTTTCCATACCATGCAACCAGAGTTCATTGTTCATCTATCAGATCATCATGTACAAAAATAGTTGATTGGGTAATCAATATCTATTTGTATGTAGTCATATAACTTGGGAATTCATGAACATTAAACTCTTGAATCTCTTTCCTTTCACACATTACTTCATTATTCCTTTCACATTTATTACCCCTTTTCTCTTTGGTATTGTTAAAATTTGGAGGAACTCAAGGGCAAGATAAACCTTTCTCATTCAATTCTTGTATTTATGTCAGATTCCATAGCAAAAGCATCATTCCAATTTTACATGTTCTGTATACATCATAAGGAATGGAAAAAAATATCATTTACTGCAATCCAACCTAATTAGAGTGCATATCCTTAAGTCATGTACATATAAAGAAAGAAAAGGAAGATTAGAAACAAAATAGGGAAGTGTTCTAATAAAGAGGGAAATAATTAATCATATCATACAGGAGATTGCAAACATATATTATGATCTAGGAAACATTCTTCCATTTATAGCCTTGTTGCACGAGGACATGCAAAGAATTGAGTGTGTGGGGGATGTTGAGCCTCAATTTAACCATATTTACAATGACCATTTATGTTTTTTATCACCCCATTTACCTTCCATTCTCATTCATTTATCTTTTACATCAACACATATTATCTAATTTTTTCCATAAGATCTTAGAGAGACATGTGATTATTAAATTTAATAATTTTCTATGTTTCGATGATTACTTAGGATGGTGTTGTGTAGGGCACTAACACCCTACATTTTTCTTATAATTCATTTGTAAATTTATTTCAAGAAATGGAGCCCCTTTAATTTTTTTCTTTGATAAGATCCTCTAATAGTTTATTTACTTAGCTCTCAAGCTCATCCTTCAAATTTCACTTCCCTCAAATTTAAATTTCTCAAGAAAGAAAACACTTAAAAAACTATTTCAATACAAGTATTTAGTTTTTGGAAAAGTTAATCAAAAATCCTATGATGTACATTGTATGAGTTACCTTCAACTCCCCCTATTCAAATCGAAGGAGTTCTTTCCAGTCTCTCTGATAAGAATTCTTACTTCGATGAGCTTTCCATCACCCAAGTTCTGTGTGTTAGAAAAAAAGGATCACATAGCAATAAAATAAAACAAATACAGAAATAAAACACATAAGATACACAATATAATAGAGACATTAATATACTTGGTTCACCCAGTGTGGGTACGTCCACTCGAGAAATTTCCATGTCCTTCCTTTATTATTATCCATCAAATGAAGGGATACAACCTACAAAAAACCCGTTGTAACTTCATCTTCTTTCTCTCACAATATCCTATCTTAGAATAAAATATTCACAATAATACATAGTCGCAATACATTTCCCTCATAAAAGAGGGTTTCCTTCTAGGGAAAAAAATCCTAACAAAACTTCTACTGTCATATTTGCGACCTTATAATAAATGGTCCAGATTTACAATGAAATTACAATATACATTTACAAGGGAATTTTTCCTTCAGGGGCCCGCTTTCCCCGGGACCCCACATAGAGGGTAACCTCCCTCTACATTCCCTCGTGTGGAGGATTTTACATTCTTCCAAGGGATAAAATATTCATGGGGTATAAACACAGCTGAAAACAAAGACCTCTTAATCAGGAATATAATCAAGCTCCACAACCAACACTGTGTAACTCCTGCAATGAAATAAGAGGAGTTAGTATCAACTCCTTGTCTCCATCCACTCTAATATACTTTATCACACTTCTTTATAAGTTCTTTGATGTACATTGGAGGACTTAGTCCAAACTTTGTTGATTTTCTTTGTAAATACCACCAACCACATTTAATGAACAATTTTGAGCGAATTACTATATATAGGTGAATTATTTCTCACAATTAACATCCTTTCTTTGATCTACGAAAGGATAGAAATAGGGTTTGGGTCACCAAACACCGATATTGGAGTTCCTAGGCCTCCCACAACCTTCTATGTGTCCCTAAAGCATACAAGTAAGCCCTTGATCTATCCTTTTTGAAATTTTTGGTTAGGGTTTCTGCTTAAGGCTAGGGTTATTTCCCTTATTTTATGCTACTCGAGGGATATACGGATTCCCCATGAAAATTTATATTATCCTCTTTATATACATCCCACCATAACCCTACGTTGTCCCTTTGTCAAGATTTTTGGTTATGAAGAAACCCTTCCCAAGTCAAATCATTCACTTATACCTTGCGAAAACCTAGACCTGCTATTTCCATCAACAATAATTTCATTTGTTATAATCCCTAAATAACAAAACATCGATGCAAAACAAAAGTGACCTAGACCTTACTCGAAAATCCATCTGCAAAGTCAAGCCCTTAGATTCAATTTTTATTTACGAGCCTAGTTTAAATCACACAACAAAACTTAGTGTCAAGCACCGTGCAAATCCTCATTTTAATGCCATCAATTTCTGTCAACATAGTTAGTGTAAAATTATTTGACTAACTGCGGAGGAGTTAGACACAACTTACCCAAATTTACATAAGCTTTCAGGACTTATCTCATCAACCTTTGTGATATGTCATCAGAGGATTTCATATTAACTACTCTGATTCCATCAAAGGAGTTCCCCAGAACTTCACTGATGACATATCAAAAACTTTCAAGTTAACCTTGATGATGTATATCAAAACTTTTCAAGTCAACTTGGTTGATGGTCATCAAAGCCTTTAATACCAAAATTTTTGATAGTCATCGGAACACTTGTCGTCAAGTTATCTAATTTTCATTGGAGAAGTTAATATCAACTCGGTCGATTAATATCGAAGAAATTTTTAAAAACTCCTCCAATTTACATCGGAGGAGTTAACATCAAACCCTCCAATTTTACCTTCTGAGCACGTTTTGAGTAATTTTCTTCCAATATTCACTAGATTTCTCACCATGCCTGCCATCATTTTGTCTTCCTCAAACCACGACCTTCAACCAAGCATTAACTCGAGTGAATATTTCTGTACTTGAGTACAATAGATAAGTTTTGATTTATTTTATGATATCACATTCATACTGATCCTATATTTTCTTGATAGGTTCAGACATGTCTCCCAAGAAAGGGGTAGCGAGTAAAGCGCCAACAACCAAGGCCTCTACCAGCATCTGACAAGATGAAGATGAACCATAAGTGGTTGGGGATATGTATGATGAAAAATATGGACTTCTAGAAAAGGAAGGAGAAACACTTAAATGGGTAAATGTATACCAGATGTTCAAAAAGAAAAACTTCTCCACTGATGTTGAGGATCATGATGAATTAAAAATATTCAAGAACATCAAAAAGTCCATAATATTTAGGTAGAATCCTACACGTCTTTATTCCCTTGTGTAGATGCCATCACCTGGATACTAAATATATATATATTTGAAAGACATATATGTCTGTAATTCTAGGAAATAATCCATAGCATCATTTTGACCAGAATACCTAGAAAGATGCTATCACATTGAGAAGGGGATTAAAAATGTGGGAAACAAACTCCTTGATGAATTTGAATACACACCCAAAGTCTTGTTTCCCAAATGGTATGATCTGGGTTTTATGAGCAGAACTAAATGAATACAAATCTATATTATTAACATATATATTCAATGAACAATAGAAGAGATACAATAAAGCTTGTCTACTATTAATAAAGAAATATGGTGAAACTATAAAATGCAGACTGAAAAAATCTTTCTAGAATGGTGGCGGATTATCTCTAAGAAGAGATGTGATGGATTCTCTCATTCACAGGAAGATAAGTACAATGAGGCTATGAAAACGTTTTTACAATAAACACGAATTCCCAAACCCTAGAAATCCAAAAACCTAACCCTAGGATATGAAGCGTCAAGAGATGTGGGCCTCGTTGGATTAAGTTAGTACATCAACTTCCCGGGGTCATAAATTTTTCATACGATCTTCATTTTAGGTACATGATAGCCCGCAATCCAAGGAATAGGGGAATATTGAGCTCAAAATCATTTTCACCCACAACCTTGGTGATGGTGTAAGTTCCATAGTGGAGTAGATGAAGCTTCTAATGGTTCCCTATAAGGAATTCTTTCTACATGTGAAACCAAACTTTGTCTCCAACCTGAAATTTATGTGGCACCCGATGTTGATCATGGCACTACTTATACTTTCCATTGGATTTATGTAAAATATCTTGAACCCACTCAATGAACCAGGTGGATTTTTCAGCTTCAGTTTGAGCATAGGATGAGTCTTCATGGGTGGCCATAAGGGGTAGTGAAACATCCATGGGACCCAATGGTTGAAATCTCATCCCCACATGAAAGGGGTTGTGGTTGGTTGAGATATGTAGGGCTCTGTTGTAGTTGTGTTGAACATAGGGAAGACTCTCATCCCATGTGCGGGGGTGCTTGGAATTATACATGTGTAGGATATGCATGATCATTCGGTTGACGACCTCAGTTTGGCCATTTTTATGGGGGTGGAAGGTAGTGGCTTTGTTGATCTTGTTGTCAAGAAGTGACCAGAGGACTGACCAAAATGTGATGAGGAACTGACTGTCATGATTTGAGATAATGGATTTTGGTATTCCAAAATGTACCCACACTCGTTCAAAGAAGATCTTGGCAGTGGCCTTCACTGTGATGCTCTTCTTGCAGGTGTCCAGAATCTCCATCTTGGAAACATGATCAACAACCATAAAAACATAATCATTTCCTTTCTTGGTGGATGGAAGGCCCGACATGTAGTCCATTGAGATGAATTACCACAACCTATTAGGAGTAGGAAGAGGGGTGTATAGGGCTTGTTTCTTAGTGGCCAATTTGGAAATAACGTAGGCAGTGCAGGACCTGATATACTTGTTGAAATCCTGTCAAAGTTTCATCCAGTGGAAATGTTGCTACAACACTTCCCCTGTCTTATCTATTTTGAAGTGTCCTACCACTCGACTGTAGTGGGATTATTAAATAATCTTCACTTTCTCACTTGATGGAATATAGAGATGGCCTAGACGACACAATATCCTCTCTTGAACATGGAAATTAGTGACAACTTTGTTTGCACCCAACATTTGGTAGGTGGTGGTGAAGTCAGGATATTTCTCATAGAGTTGGGACTATTCATAGGTCTCGTGACCACAAGACTCTAGCATCGTGGTGAGTGTCATGACTGGAGGTTGGCTGATTTAATAAGCGACGTTGTTGGTACTTCCGATATTATACTTGATGTTGAGGTGGAACTGCTGTAAGTATGTGGAAAACTTCTGATGGTGGTCATTCTACAATTTCCCTTGTCTCTGCATGAACTATAGCAGCTTATGATCAGTGTGGATGACTGTCTCCTTCGCAAGAATGTAATTCCTCCACTAGTGGTAGACTTGCACAATGGAGTACATTTCTTTATCATAAGTAGGTTACTTATGGATGACATATGATAGTGTCTCACTATTATAGGTCACGGGTTGGTAATGCTGAGTGAGAACTGCACCCACAACATAATCTAAAGAATTTGTCTTAATATCAAAGGCTATTGCAGGTTGGGTAATGAAAGAATTAGGGTTGAGAACAAGTGTTGCTTCAAATCATCTAATGCTTACTATTTGGACAAGCCCCACACAAAATTTCCTTACCACCATCCCTGGTTACTTGGCTGAGGGCCCATGCAATATGGGAGAATCCCAACATGAACCTGTAATCGAAATTAGTAAGACCTAAGAAGATCCAAAGTTCAATGAGCATGGTTGGGGCTATTCAATCATGAATGACTTATATCTTTGCTAGATCCACATACACACCATGCTTATCAACTATGTATCCTAGATACTGGACCCTGTCCATGCTGAAGGATCATTTCTACAAGTTGGCATATAGATTGTGTTGTCACAAAGTGTGCAAAAACTATTGAATATGTTGCAAGTGTTTCGCCCAAGTCTTGATATAGATTAGGATATCATCCAAATAAAGCACTACAAAATAATTGGTGAACAATCACAAGATATCATCCATCATCCTCATGAAATTTGTTGGTTCATTTGTCAAACCAAATGGCATGACCATCCATTCAAAAAGACCATTTTTTGACTTGAAGGTAGTCTTCCATACATATTTTTTCTCTATTGGGACATGATGGTAGTCAGACTTCATATCAATGTTACTGAATCATTTTCCCCCTTGATCTGATCAAGGAGATTGTCAATTCAGGGAATTGGGTATTGATTCCCGACTATGATTTTATTTAGGGACTAGTAATAAATGTAGAGTTGCTAGGTCCCATATTTCTTATGCACATGCATGATTGGACTTCCAAAAGGTGATGATTTGGGTCGGATGTGACCCTTGTGGAGCAGTTATTGGATCTAATGCTTCATCTCCTAATTTTATAAAAGATATCATTGATAGACTATCCCATTGGATAGCGGTGCATTGGGGGTCAGATCGATGGAATGTTTGAACTGACAGTGCAGAGGTACTCCAGTAGGTGAGGAGAAGATGTCTTTTTATTCTTCCATGAACTTATCCACTTTATTTTTCTACATGGAGAGGTCATCCATGGAGTTCATGGACGTGGATGCAATCTTTTGCTCACACCAAGAGTGAATAATGAAGAAGAAAAAATTCCTAGTCTGAGAGATGACCTTCCTACATTGTTTGGCAGAGATCAAGGAAATGACAGTAGGTGGGACTACCTTGGGTATCTTATACAATTTCCTCTCCAAAGTAATAATAACACTGGGAAACTATTATACATCATGAAATTTCCATAAATACCGTTGGCCCAAAATAACATCACAAACTTCAAGAGGAGAAACATCACACAATACCTCATTTTTGAAGGGCTTGATGCCATAGGATAGGTGACATTGTTGGATGACACAAAGATCACTTCCTTGTTGGATCCATTCGATGGTGTAGGATTGCGGGTGCAATGTTGTTGGCAGAGCAAACCACTTGAAGACCTCCACTGAGATGAGGTTATTTTGGCTACAACTATCAATGAATAAATGCAATGGGGTTCCGTTCACCCACATCTATGAATGAAAGAGGTGATCTCCTCCTCTATCTCATCAGGTTCACTGGGATGGATCTTAGTGGTAGAAATGTTGGCATTGGGTTCCACGTCAATGATTTATATCCCATTTACTAGTTCTAACTCAGAGATGGAACCCACATCTGATTCATAAGATTTCATATCAACCACCAATGACTACTTTGAGTGGAAATCAACAATGTTATGCCAGGGGATCTTATGGAAGTCACATGACTTCCTGGTATCTTTCTTCATCTTTCCATTGTCCTTATTTGTTTACAACTTAGGCTGGTTGTCCTGAGGTTTTCCATATTTTATTTTCCATTTTTTCTATGGGTTGGGGCTACCCTTCCCTCCTTCTACTGTGAGGGGTTACCAGACCCAAATTGCAACAATTTTTGTTTAAGCTTCTACTCAATTTTAACAACATATCGATAGGCCAAACCCAAAGATGAGATGTCCATAAACTCATGCATACCACTGCAATACTTGAGTACCGTATTTCACTGAAAATATTTGATACCCCATTTGGTGCGCAAGGTATGAAAGATATTTGTGAACTCTGGCACTGCTTGGTCCCTTTCCTATTGCAGTGTGGTCCATTTTGTATGTAAGTCGTCATAACTTCTATTAGGGTAGTATTTTTCCTTAATAGAATCCTTCAAGGACTCCCAGGTGAGTGCGACTGTAAATAATGAGGTTTCCTTTGTTTCCTTTTTCTCACAAAAAGTCTCCCACCAATCTTTGACATGGAGGATGACTTTAAGGAGAAAAAAAGTAATATTTTCTCTACTTGAAAAGTTATGGACATAAAAATACCCTTCTAGCAGATTCAACCATTTTTATAGAGGATTTGCGTCTATATGACTTTCAAATATAGGAATATAAAGTTTGATATGTACCTTGAAGGGGGAGACACCTCCTCTTGAGCAATATCCTTCGCATGTTGGTAGTTGTCGAAGGATTTGCGCAAAACTATCCATCATCTCGTTCCTCTGTTGCGTGAGGGATTCCTTGAGAAACCGTTTGAAAGGATATCCTATCCCATAATATTTATTTTATCTCACCATGGAAGGCCACTTAGGTGTGCGAGAAGCTTTGTACTCAATAGAAACAAGCTTGATACCCAACTCTTTGTACCTTGACCTTTTCAGTGACATGCATTAAGAACGACAAGGAGTAGACTGCTCTGATACCATTGATATGGATTTTATGAGAAGAATGAAATGAAAATAGATATATATTATTAAAACATATATTCAATGAACAATATCAAATATACAATAAAAATTATCTTCTATTTATAAATAAATATGCCGAAACTGTAAAATGTAGACTGAAATAAGCTTGCTAGAATGGTGGTGGCTTATCTTTGAGAAGAGATGTGATGGTTGCACTCATTCACAAAAGATGAGTAAAATAAGTCTATGAAAACCTTTTTAATACAAAAATGAATTACAAAACCCTAGACATCCAAAAACATAACCCTAGGAGATTAAGCACCAAGATTCATGTGGTCCCTGTTGGGGTAAGTTGGTACATCAACTTCCTAGGGTCGTAACGTTTTCATATGATCTCCATTTTAGGTGCACGATAGCCCATTGGAAAGGTCTATCCAAGGAATACACATTATTTCATAATAATCTAACTCCATCTATAGGATAATTGTGTAAATCCCTAAAAACATTGTTTAGGTCCTCAAAACGATCCCGAAAATTCAGGACCTGAAAACTAGGAAAAACTGCTAAACTAAAAAACTGCCAAGATGAGCTAGTTGGAACAGGTGGGTGGCCACAAATATCCACTTGGATTATGGTACAAGGAATAAAATCTTTTCAATCCTAGAACCAAGGGAGGGTACCCCATGAGTGCTCTAAGGAAGCCTTACCAATATATGGTGGCCATGCTATGTGGGTTATATGGGGAACATATGATTCTCAGTTCCCCTTGTCTTACATGCCACTAACATATTACTACACAAATGAATGAATATGATTCAATTGGGATGATATCCTGTCATCCAACCTCTCAGTCACCATAAATATAGTGGTCAAAGCTCAGCCAATTTTTTTTCCAAGTTTCCACATGTATTCCTACCTATTGGATATCATGTGCATCACCCACTAGTACTCGAACATGGGATGGAAATGGAAACCATCTGAGGATTCCATTCATGTTTACTGCAAATTTCTCTAGGAGAACAAATACAGAACAGGATGTCAAAATATCTGTGAACATTTTCGGGCCCCTCTATATGAATTCATATTTTGCAATATATCCCCATGCATGAATGACAAAGATATTACGGTCATAAAGAGGAATGGGTATTGGTACCTTATGGAAAATGGTACCTATATCAGAGTGTAGAGTGCCACTAAATCGCCCCATATTCTCCCCTGTTTTATACTAGATAAACTAGTACTCCAAGAAGTAGTGTATTAGACAATAATATATGGAGTAGAAGGAGTGCTCTATCAGGGGGAAGAAAGTAATATGTCTGACACTTCCTTTGTACGTTGGGATCTACTCATTTTCCAACACCAAGAAAGCATGGGATGAAGCAAATATATTACTTTCGTATAATTTTGGAGAGGAGATATTTATAAGACATGACCCAAAAGGAGTTTTAAAACACCATTTCAATAAAGTAGGATTTCCTTGGTAGTACACGACAGAGATTTGGGAAGAGGAAGAAGTTCATTGAAATTCAGAAACCTATGATGATGTGATACTATAGAGATGAGATCAGCCTATAGGGTGGATTGTGGATGAAGAAGGATAAAACTAAGAAGCCCCCCAAAAAGTAGCAAAAAGAGCATCAGGAAGATCATCTACCACATCCACTTTTGTACACTTGGTATCGACAGAAGGAGAAGAAGAAACACCGACAGATAATAAACTATTAAGAAAAGAAAAATTTCCCAAGAAAAAGAATGATGTTTCTAAGAAAAAGAGAAATCTTGAAGTAGAGAAGGAAAATTTTGAGGCAGAAGAAAAAGCATCAACAAAAAAAGAGATCAAATGGAAGGAGGCAACAGAAAAAGTAGCAACAAAAGCAAGAGAATTTTCATAAAAGGCATCCAAAGAAGTGACAGATAAAGCGATTGATGAAGAGAGAAGAAAGAAAGGTGTTGATATGAGAAACAATTTCATTCAACCAATGGATATCGATATCCAAGAAGTGTCAACAACATACACTAGCACAAAGGAACCATTCAGGAATCTAGTACTAGGGCTTTGGGATCCATTTCAACCAAGTGAAGTACCAAATTTGATAAGCTTCATTTATAACAACAAGACTGGGAAGATCGTGCAAGAACACGTAAAGAAAATTCCAACAGCTCAAGGGATGCCAATCTCGGTCCTCACACAAGTTCCCATAACATGGGATGTTATGGAAAATCCCATAGCTATCGCTATAGTTAGCACCTCATTCGTTATTTCCAATGAATATAATATTAGAAGGTTGTTCTAGAAAAATAAGGAGAAAGAGGAAATAGTTAGGGATCTGGAAGAAAGACTCCAACAAGTAAAAGTTGATGAAATCAGTAAGAGTAGTTTCAAATCCAATGTCAAGTAAGTCAAGAAAGAACTGAAAGAGGCCATTATAGATATGTATGCTTACTTACACCTCTTCCAACAAGTAGTTTTCACAATCATAGAGAAAAATAGTCAAATAAAATAAAAACTCACTCAATTCAACATTATCTGAGAATGCGTCATCGATATTGACAAGTTGATTGCAGAGAATCTTGATGCACCAAATGAGCTATATTGAGCATCAAACTTAGAGAGGAAGAAAAAATTGTATTCACTAGACTACTTCCAACAAGATGGGAAAAGAGAAGATAAAGAGGTTACAAAATCAATGGATGTATGTTCTAAACTACACAAGGTCATGTAGGAGTTAATTAAAGGGAGATGACTACTTGTATTAGACGAGCTTGGTAAAAATATGGTCATGGAAGAATTGGTAGACAAGGTTTAGGAAAAAACAAATCATATAAGATCAGTCATCGAAGCTTCCACCACAATTACTGTATATTTGATAGAGCAACATCTCCTACAACCTATCAAATTGCATACCATGATACAAGAATTTATGGAAAAACTGTTAAAAGATATGAGCACCCTCGAAGATAGCATAGCTATGCACAATGCAACACTGGAATAACTAACTTACCATAGGATTGTATCTTTGTATGATCATCTAGAAGTGTGGAAAACATACCTCAGGGGAAATATTTCTTAAATAAATACATAATAACAATAAAAAATTGATATTACCTACCTCTCATTTTTTCTTTTTCTCAACCGACTTCAATTTTGTCTTTATTGTACACTTGTCACTAGGAAAGAGGAAACATAATAGTTTTTGTAACATCTTCTTTAAGAAGAATACAAAGAGTCACTCATGAGTTCCAAATTATTGTATAAAAGAGGGAATATGCCCATTTTGTAAAGGGATCTTCAAGCATTGTATAGAACCAAGAACTAATTCAAGAAGTTATACTATGCTAATGAATATTGAGAAACCCTCAGAGCCTATTTTCTACAAGAAAGAAGAATATATGTGTGAAGTTGTATTTGTTGTGAACTATTTAAAGTGGGATGGATTTTTTTCACATGGAATGTATGAATGCTTATTTTCCTATGGACTAATATTATGCACTCTATGTTATTCTACAATTTTGATTATTCTTTCACATACCTTTAAATCCTAATATTGTTGGGTTGTTAACGTATGAAGAAATATAATTTAGATTGTATTGGTTATATTTATGTATGCACTTGTTTATGATTCTACACTTCCATTTCATCTACCAGTGTGGGGGTCTTATGCAGAGTTTGGTTTCATTTACAACTCACCTTGTTACTTTAATATGCTCCTAGATA
Organism: Picea engelmannii; assembly: GCA_009831015.1. Taxonomy (NCBI): domain Eukaryota; kingdom Viridiplantae; phylum Streptophyta; class Pinopsida; order Pinales; family Pinaceae; genus Picea; species Picea engelmannii. Next base: position 569,827 of record ML786690.1, on the reverse strand, counting down.
GGATGGGGTAGGATAGATTTGCAATAGATTATTTTTCTTTCAATACATAATCTTCATCTACATATTTTCATTGCATATATATTCATCATCCATATTCATTAGTAGGCCAGACCACAACTAGTAAAACCCCAAAAAATAGCAATGGAAGCGAAGCCAAATTCTGTATGGGTCTCCTAAACCAAATGGTGCATAGTCTAGTTGGGACCGTGTATCAGGGAGTACCCCTTACAGTTTTCGAGTGAATTCTTCCCCATCAATAGATGGATTATGTGGTTTCGTAATTAAATTTGGAGGTTCAACTATATTTCTAACATTCTATAGAAAATATGGTAGTGTCCACCGCATATAGGAAATTTGGTAGCACATGTCATCTATATTAAATCTCGTAATGCATGTCATCTACAAGAAATCTAGTAGCACCTCAATATTTGGGATAGTTCTACCTCTTATGGAAAAAATCAAGAATCTATATTTTGTTAATAACAATGTTTTTATAATTCTATATTATTCATATGAATCCAACCACCATCAACAAAGCACAAGGCTTGCATTCAAAGGGTTGGTCAACTGGGTTAGTAACCCATACCACATTTAGTAATTTGAAGATTAATTCATCAGAAGATCATTTGGTGACATGATGGTGCACATCCAAATGACAATGGTTATGTAGTTTTTTTTCAAGGGTTGTGATTTGGTTCATGATCTCCAAAAGAATATTTGAGATGAATCATGGAAAATTCCCACCTCATGGTACACATCATCTCTCAACATGTGCACTCAAGAACCATTCTCCCTCCTCGATCCAAACAAATTCGAAATCATAGGAATCAAATTGATGGATTTCATTCAAAATTGATATAGTTTATATCTAATGTTTTCATAATTGGTGAATGGTTATGTTGGCCCTTGGTTATGGAAGGTTGTGAAGATTAAGGAAAGAAGCGAGAAGTGTGAACTACACGGAAAACAAGTTGACTGATATTGGGTCGAAGTGGCCAAAAGAGAAGAAAAGACAGAGCGAAGTAATAGAAATCAATCTCTTGGATGGGGAGATTAAGGAAGACAGATCAACAAGGAATATGGATCGCGGATGACTCAACAAGAGAAAAAAGACACTAATAGATGCTTTGGAGCACCTCACAAGAAAGAAGGAAAGACAGGCTGGTGAATCCCTATAAATGAGGGTCAAGTTGACCTAGGGTTTTGGACACCTAGGGTTTTGGTATTTAGGGTTTTGACACCTAGGTTTCGGCCTAAGGTTGTCCAAGAGTCATTGTAATGTATAAATAAAGGTCAAGAGGACCTAGGATAGGGTCTAGATTATGTATGATGAGTGATTGTGAGAAGTATTGAGTGATGTGAGAAGTCTGTGTTGTAAGATCTTCAGTTGTCTGTGAAGATCAACCCTGAAGATGGGTGAATAGGGAGGGGAGAGGAGAAGAGAAATACAGAGAGAGATCTGCAAGCTAAGAGTGCAGAAAAACCTGTAAGCTTTCATCTAATATATTATAAATCACAGTTCTATGGACGTAGCCCTAGGGAGAGGGTGAACCACGTATACCTTGTTGTTGTGCGTGATTGATGTTGTGTTCTTTTGATATCTGATATACTGTTAATGAAATATTTTGTTAGATATGAGATATAGTTCACACAGTAGTCTTAAGAAAGATAAAGAACAACTAGATCTGTGTGAGAGTGTTTCCCTAGATCTACGTTTCATTTCCTCTGGTTTTAGACACTTGTGTCCTACAAACCCCTATAGCTACTTCAGGTGAGACTGCATCTAATTTGCAGGTGTTTTCGAAAGGTCCAGTAGTTAGGGATTTTTGGTGAGTTGTTAGAACTGAACCTTGGGTCTGCCCATGTGCCAACAAATGGCTCCATTGTCGGGACCAAGATCTTCTTCAAGGAATGTCAAGGTGGTTTCCATTGAAGACAGAGATTCAGAAGTGGATAGAAGAACAAGATAAGGAATTTGCTTAATCTCAGAATAAGAACCCTAATATTAGTACAGAGGATTGGTTGGGAAGGTATATCTTTATTGGTATACACGATAATTTCTTTGGAGGAATTCATAAGGAGATATACGAGTGGCTAACCAGATTAGCAGATACCCAGTTTGAGATTAGACTCAAACCTCCTGTGGTTTGGACGCCGACGATGATCAAGAAGGTCAAGAGAGTTGATAACGTCATGTTGAGAGAAGTAGATCACTAGTTTGATAGTACCATTGGAGGGTATATCACTGAGTTTTCTATTGATAGAGTAGAATCATATAGCCAAGCAGAGAGATATTTCTTTAAGGGACCGAGAGGAAATTTTTTACATTTTATAAAGTTGAAGATCAAGATGCTATTGCATGAGAAGAACATCCTGAAGATACAATAGTGGGTCAGATTGAAAAAGATAATGTTCAATAATTCAGATAGCGACAAAGACATAGAGTTCGGACACACGTGTAGTGGGAGAAATTTTAGAGAAGTTCCTTTGGTGGACTTGTTTGAGAAGAATCATGAACCACCAGCACAGGAAGAAGGGTTTTACAGTGGATAAAAAGAAGATTTAATGAATGAGGAACATTCAAATTCTGTTAGGGAAGAAGAAGGGAAGGCTAAAGAACCTCACCGAGAAGAGTAAAAAACTTCAGGGACTGCACAAACTGTTGAAGTAAGTACTATTACTCCTCATGTTGTTTTAACAGAATTGAGTAACCAGAGTAACCTAAGTTATCTGAACACTCAGGGCACTTGTACAAATGGTTCAGTGCATACTCATTCAGGAACCATAGGAAGATCTATGGCAGATGAAATGAGGTTACCCACCTTTAGGGGATATGGATCTGAAGATCCTGATCAACATTGGTTCTTATGCGAAGCTGTATGGAGTATTAAGAATGTCACTGATGAAGATGTTAAGAGAGCTCAACTTAGTACTACGCTAAGAGACTGCACACTGAGCTAGTACATGAAGTTCGTCTAAGGAGTTTTCCAGCCAAAACCGCTGCATGATATCAAGACTATGTTGATTGCAGAATTCAAGAAACCCAAGTTGGAGTCGTAGTGCACCACAGAGTTGAAAGAAATCAAGAAGAAATTAGAAGAACCTATTTGGGAGTTTGATCAGAGGTTTAAGACCCTGATAGGCCATTTGAGTTTTCAAATTCCAAACAAACAGAATAAAGAATGGTTCATTGTTGTCCTCTTACCACACATCAGAGTCCCTCTGATGCAACAAAATATCACTTCGCAAGCTGAGGCGCTGGAGATCGCTATGAAACTAGAATCAATTCCTATGGGAGAGTCTAGCTTATGTATGAGTCAAATTTTGAGTCAGATAACTAGCTTATCACTGTAGGTCGAAGATATGAAGAAAGATAAGGGAAAACAAAACAGAGAAGATATTCGGTGTATCAGATGCAAATCAGAAGGTCATGATAAGGAGAATTTTCCTCTATTCCATGAGTACTTGTCTTCAAGAGCCCCAAGCCCTTTGAATCAGGTTAATTTACCTTAGTGAGAGGTATGAAAAAATATACATCACCCTGGAGAATGCTATTACATGCAAAAATATGTCCAGACACCTACCAACCTTTACTACACATTCTGCAAATCTGTGGGGCATGATGAGAAAGATTGTAGGGATTATGACATATTGCATGAAAGATCAATAGACACATATAGAATTCAAGGTCAAGTACAACAAGAAGGAAATACTACACAGTTTAACAACCCAAGAAGAGGAAACTTCAACCCTCGTGGTGAATTCAGAGGAAGAGGACGAGGATGAGGCATGGGCCGAGGTTGAGGTCATATCATTTGTTATAACTTTGCACAACCATGTCACTTAAAGGGACTGTCAGAACCCTTGTACCACTTGCAATTACTGCAACTCATTTGAACATGTCATAGAAGATTGTCCTGCGCTATTAGCCAAACTTCAGGAAAGAGGAGGAGGGAACCAACAAGTACAACTAATCTCAACAGAACCTTGCGGAGTGGATCCTAGATTCATTGTTATCACTAGAGGAGTCACTGCTATAGAATAAGATAGGGTGACTCTAGGGAAGATTACTGAAGAATCAAGAGTTAGAAGATATGTGGAGAAGACACGAGAGTTTGATCCAAATAAAGAGAAGAAGACATTTGAAGAGGAAATAAAAGAGTTTGGAAGAGATCATGCTTCTTCATCAAAGGAGCAACCAGAAGTGAGATAATGTGGAATTCCCTTGGCCTTTGATCAGCCTGCTTCACCCGAAGAATGAAAAGAGGTAAGAAGACTTATGGAATTCTTATGTACTTGCATTAATTTGATTAAGGATGAAAAAGCCATACGAGAACTACAAAATTTGATCAGAAAATATGATATAGAAAGAGTATATCCTCTACTGAATAAAACCGTACATCAACTATCCAAAAAGAGAAGGACAAATAAGGAACTACACCTTAACTCCCAAATTGGAGATTATGATATAGATTATGTGGTCCTCGACTTAAGGTCAAAGGTCAATGTTATGACGAAGAAGACCTGGGCACTGATGAGAGAAACTAAGTTGATATATTCCCCTATTAGGCTTTGTATGGCTAATCAGTAGGCAATTAGCCCCTTTGGTAGGCTGGAACATGTCCCTGTGGACATCGAAAGGGTAAGAACATTTGTGGACTTTGAGGTGATTGAGATAGTTGATGATAGTTGTCCTTATCCTGTGTTGTTAGGAATTGATTGGGCTTTCAACAATTCCATTGTTGTTGACTTAAAGAAAATAAGAATATCATCCAAAGGTGATGGCCTTAGGGTCATTGCACCTTTGGATCCCGACAAAGGTCAAAGATACATAGATCCTATCAAAGAGGAAGACCACACATATGAGCTAGAGAATATATATAAATTGATAGCAAGACAACAAGATTACATTAACCCTCCAACATATGGGAATTTAAGCTGGTGAAGTGACAATGCATACTCATCGAACTCATAAGAAGCACTGGAGAATTGGAAAAACAAAATGTATGAAGTTTTTGTGCAGAGATGTGCTATATTGACCAAGGAAGTTCACTGGATTGGCACAAAAGTAAGTAACTTGCCCACATTTGATGGTTTAAATCATTTAGAAATGTTCTTAATGGAATTTCAAGAAGTTGTACCAGTACAACAAATATTGTTGGCACTGGATGAGGCTTTGAAAGATACTCCAGCAATATGTTGTGGGACACATTAAAAGAACATCGTGGATTGGATGCAATGTCACACTTTGATGACAACGCGATTTTCAGACAACATTGAAGGATGCAAAGTTAGATACATAGGTCAAAGTTGTCTGAAGGACCATGTGCAAAGTTGTGAGGAGGATTTGAGCATCAGTCCTCAAGAACAATGGGTGCATAAGTTCATCAATACTTTAGACACAACGCCTATGAATTGGCATCTTCAAGCAAAACTGTGCCTCACCACTTCAGATTGGTATGGTATGATTCAGAACTTTGTAGCTACATTTTTATTTTAAAGTCAACATCCCACAGTGGACCAAGATTTATAGGTTTTCAGACAGAAAGTCTTTGATGAGGCACCTAGCCTCCCTGTGGAGCAAGAAGAGGATGAATGGATTGCACCTCTTCAAAAACTGCAAGGATGTTACAATATCAATTTCGATGATGACGATGATCTTAGGAATGTGAACATCATAGAAATGGAAGGACAGAGAGACATAAAAGGACCAGGAGTTGAACTACCTTTCATTGGAAAGCCGATCAAAATAAAGAAAGTTAATATTGGAATAGAGCAAGCACCTAAGCTTGCTAATTTTGGGGATTAGTGGGATGATGCCACCATTGATAAGATCACATAATTACTGCATGAATATATGGAATTGTTCCCAACCAATTTCACTGATATGAAGGGAATAAAAGGGCCCATGGGAGAGATGAAGATCCCCTTGAAACCATATGCAAGGCCAATTAAGCAGAGACCCTACATATTGAATCCCAAATATAAGGAAAAAGTTAAGATTGAACTAGACCAAATGCTGGAAGTAGGAATCATAGAACCTGTGGAGGAGTCAAAATGGATTAGTCCTATGGTGGTACAAGATAAGAACACAAGAGAGATTAGGATCTATGTAGATCTCATAAAGCTGAATGATGTGTGTTTGCATGACCCATTCCCTACACCGTTTACAGACGAAGTTTTAGATAGTGTAGGAGGACATGAGGTATATTCCTTTACAGATGGATTTTCAGGTTATCACCAGATTAGGATTTCCAAGGAAGATCGTTGCAAGACTACATTTGCAATAGAATGGGGTTCCTACGAGTACACAGTGATGCCTTTCGGATTGAATAATGCACCAACCATATTTTCCAGGGTGGTGGTCGAAGCATTCAAGGAATTTTTACAGAAATGTTTGGAAACATATTTTGATGATTGGACTGTTTTTAGCTTATTACAAAATCATATTGAATGTTTAAGACTAATGTTGGATAAGTGCAGGCAATGTCAAATTTCCCTAAATCTGAAGAGGTGCATCTTCTTTTTACCCTTTGGAGTGTTGTTGGGCCATATTGTGTGTAAGTAGGGGTTGTTGGTAGATCCATTCAAGATTGCCATTATTGCGGATCTATCCCCTTCTACTTCAGTAAGTAGTTGCACACTACACTGGGACATACTGGATACTATAGGAAGCTCATTAAGGGTAATGCATAGATTACAACACCCATGAAGAGGCTTCTGAAGAAAGATTGTCAGTTTCAATGGACATAAGAATGTCAACAAAGCTTCGACACAATGAAACAAAAAATGGTTATTGCGCCTATTATGGTTTTCCCATATTGGAGAAAGTAATTTCATGTGCATGTCGATGCATCATCTATTGCACTAAGATAATTGTTAGTACAACCATAAGCAGGAGATATTGACCACCTGTTGGTCTTTGCTAGCAAGAATATCTCAACAACTGAAATAAATTACACCACCACTGAGAGAGAAGGTTTAGCCATGGTGTACGCGATGTAGAAGTTTTTTCACTACTTGTTGGGAGGCCACTTTAAGATGTTCAGTGATCACTCTGCATTGAAATACCTAGTCAACAAACCAGTGTTAGGGGGAAGAATATTCATATGGCTACTGTTATTTCAGGAATATGATTTTGAGATTATTGTCAAGCTAGGGAGAATGAACAAGGGACCTGATCATTTGTCTAGGTTGGAGCATGGAGAGGAACCTACTAGTTTGGAGGATACACTACCAGATGCACAGTTGTTGGCCATTATAAGGGTTGATGACCACTTCACTATGATAGTCCAGCTCCTGTCAATAGAAATGAAACCTAGTGAATATATAATCATCCAGAAAAAACAACTGGTAGTGTGCGCTGCAGATTTTTCAGTTATAGGTGGACAATTATACAAGATGGGACTTGATGAGATCCTGAGGAGATGTGTCATGGAGGCAGAAATACCACTGATTTTATCATAATCACATGAAGGCATCGCAGGAGGACACTACGAAGTGAAAGAAACAATGCAAAAGGTTCTTAGAGCTAGCCTTTGGTGGCCTACTTTACATAAAGATGCCAAGGAATACTATAAAGCCTGCGATGTATGCCAAAGAATTAGGAATCCCTCCCGAAGAGAAGAGATGCCTTTAACACCACATCTAACTTTACAAGCATTTGATAAATGGGAAATTAATTTCATGGGACCTATAAAACCACCAAGGAAGTGCACAAGATCTAGATACATCATTACTGCAATAGATTATTTGACAATATGGGAAGAAGAAAGCAAAGTTAAGGAATGTAGTGCAACTATAGTTGTGCGATTTATATTTGAGGATATCATAACTAGTTTTGGATGCCCAAAGACCCTGATGAGCGATCAAGGATCACACTTTATTAATAAGACTATTGAAGATTTGAATCAGGAATTTGAAGTCCTCCATCAGAAGAGTACTCCCCTTACCATCCACAAGAGAATGGGATGGTCGAAGATTTCATCAAGATATTGGAGAAAATGTTGACAAAGATTTGCAGTGTGAATAGGGATTGTTATCACTGAAATTTCATTCGCAAATGGTTACAGGAATCCAGCATCTTCAAACAACTCTTAGTTCACCCATGGACCAAAAATCACCAAAAATGCATTTCCAAAAGGTCCAAAACTATA